>DF241041.1:2715-47842 GCA_000507305.1 Breviolum minutum Mf 1.05b.01
ACAAACAACAAACAACAAACAACCAACAACCAACAACCAACAACCAACAACCAACAACCACAACGGAAACAACAACAACAACAACAACAACAACAACAACAACAACGACAACAACAACACCACCACCACCACCACCACCACCACCACCAACAACAACAACAACAACAACAACCACAACGACAACAACAACAACAACCAACATCTAATTATACGTTATAAGAACCACTCCACTTCAAGGGATACTGCCCCACCTTCGAGGGCTGCACCCTGACCAAGGAGGCATTGCACAAGTACTGTAGCCGCTGCTGCATCAGACTGGCACAGCTGTGAACACAATTGCGACAGCTACGAGGAAGTGGTGTTTAAAATCAAATGACCTGACATAAAGAAACCTTAGAACCCGACCTATCATGAACATGGGCGGCATGGATTATATGTACAAATACAATGAAAAATTAGGTGGTCCGGTATCTTTCAAACACTTATTTTATGATAGAATGATACCAATATTGATTTTCAACAAGTGCTGCTTCAATGTGATTTGGGATCTTTCAATGTGATTGCTACATATTGAGGTCCCTCTTCAAACTACACTTCCTGCAAGCAATCCACTGCCTTCAAATGACTCTGTGCATCCTTTGGCGACGCTCCATTACTTGGCATGGCTCGAATCTCCAGTTCTTGTGAGGAGGACACCCCGTGCGATTGAGTGTGAAAACGCTGCTCCACCTGAAAAAATTCAGCACCCCAAAAACATAGGAGATTCCGAACTTGGAAACCACCATCATCCACCATTCTTTCAGAAGGTTCCATTCATTGAAAAAACTTTTTGGAGGAGAAATGGAATTTTGCTACACCCAAATCCATGGAAACAAGATGAATATGATGGATTGTTTACTTCCAAAATTCATGGAGACAAGACTGAGACAAGATGGATGACACCAAAGGTTCCAACGTTCCAAAAGCGAATGTTGTTCTACCCTAGAAATCCAGGAATCCCCCTAAATGGAAGGGATTGGAACCCCTACATTCCTATTGAAAAGGATGGGATAGGAACCCTCAATCCTTAGGTAGAGGTCCGGATTCGTAGGGCTAATTACGTGGTTGAATTTGTCTCAAGTCAGATGGCTTGAGCCGCACATCAAATCATCAAATGGCCAGAAGTTAGAAGGCGGCAAAGGGATTCGGAAAGGATCATACACAGAGAGCATCTACCGGGGTTTCATGTGTTGTTGTTTTTTTGAAAAATTTATCATCTTAAAGAGGAACAAATAACGGTGTGTATATATAAATATACATACATATTATTATCATACTCTTATATCAGTTCATGGACTATCATAAGGAATGAACCTTGAATTGTGGTATGATTCTGTATGTTTTTTTTTGATTCTTGGGCCCACAAAATAACGGTAAGCCAAGTTGATGTGTAAAAAAATCTTTTTAGCACCAGCCTGTGAAAGGTCACTAGGAAACATCAACTTCCGGTGGATCGTACCCTGTAATCCTTTGATTTGAATCCTTTAATTCAGCTGTTAAAATATGCAGGTGCGGGAAAGACGAATCTTGGGCCACGAATCGTTTGGGTTTGATTCGTGATGAAATGGGGAGATCGGACTCTAAACTCGGAGTCGTAAAGTCAGACAAAGTGGATCAGCTCTCCGTTCGTATGAGGATTAAACATTCCAAACATGAGATCAACGTGTCATGCACAAAACCACCATCTGGCGAATACACCATACGTTACATACATATCCGATATTATCCGATCATTTTTCATAGGTTTCTACTCCACTTGAATTGCACAGGTGCCTATGGGTGGACCTGGTGCACCACCAGCCACCAGATGCAATTTATCCCCTGAGGTCACCCATGAAGGCTTTCCTGCCCTATCCTTGAACCTCAGTAGAGCAACCATTGAAAAAAACATGGGAAGGGGGGGGCCCAAGGAAATAGCCAGAATGATGAAGGGACTAGTAAAAAATCGTTGTTTGTTGATTCGGCCTTATTTGCAGGGGGTGGCATTGGAGGCATATACCCTTACATTCTCATGAAACAAGTAACATAACAAACCATGGTGACCGATGGTGCAACCATCCATGGGAAAAAAAAAAACATCCATGGAAAACCATTTGTAGTAACGTTATACAAACCATCCATTTGTTTGAGGGAAAAAAATGTCGATGTTTCGTCACTTTTCGGGGTGTAATGATGGATTGTCATCCCACCAGTTGGACTTTGGGCAGAAAATTGAAGGTTTGACCAAGTGAGCTAAGCACACAGAACCCGTATCACATCCCATTTTGCTAGTCACTTGCTAAATATTCCCAGGGACTATATCATATTCATCTGAGTCATGCTTCTGTATATAAACCATATATTTTTCATATTTGCAAAGTCCAATTCATCATCTCAAACATGGAGGGGTAGGATCTCGTTTTCGGAACATGAACCACCCAGCCGATGAGCAAAAACAAAAACACCGAGGTTTCCCACATCTTTTTGAAATCAGGCTCCAAGCCATCGGAACGGAGGGGTGATACTGTGGTCACCATCCGTGCCTCCTCTGTACCTCAGTGATGCTTGGTGAAAGCCAAGATGATTCAGAAAGAGAATCAATTCAACAATCTACTACTAGCACTACTAGTTCGTGGTTGAGCCACCCAATTGGAAAATATTGGTCAGTCAAATTGGATGATTTCCTCTCAAGTACAGGTAAACAGGTAAACATGTTAAAAAGTCATTGAATCCACTACCTAGACCTAGCATTCCAGCTACAAGTTTCAGTGATTCTGAGGTTGATGGGGCTTTCATTTAGACTGGGAGTACAGCATCCAACAGTCACTTCAGCACATCAGGCCTATATGATATCATACTCTACAGGGTGCACCAAAGATTACTGCCAGACTCATCACACTCTAAGAGTGAAGGTTCATACGACGACGTAGGGTCGAATTCATGATGTGAGACAATTCCAGGGAGCAACTCCATTGGAGCAGTATCAAAAAACCCTTGCAAAAAAGATCCACTAAATTAGATAGCAGTTGCCTCCTACGTTGTGGCGATTCTCAATCTGGTTTTCTACCGCAAAGTCTCACTGTCGGGTTTCATTCATTTGTCGTTTTGAGAGTCACCAAGTGATGTCCTTTCACCTAAGGTTGCCATGAAATTCTCTTCAAGAAAGGGCTCCAAAAATAGCCCCCAAAAAGTGGCTGAGCCGCAGCTTCAGAGGTTCAAAAAAAACTGAGCCATACCCACCAAGTGGCGAATCTTAAAACCATCTATTCTATATAGAATAGAATAGAATAGAATAGAATAGAATAGACTAGACTAGAATAGAATAGAATAGAATAGAATAGACTAGAATAGAATAGAATAGAATAGAATAGAATAGACTATAATAGAATAGAATAGAATAGAATAGACTAGAATAGAATAGAATAGAATAGAATAGACTAGAATAGACTATAATAGAATAGAATAGAATAGAATAGACTATAATAGAATAGAATAGACTAGAATAGAATAGAATAGAATAGAATAGACTAGAATAGAATAGAATAGAATAGAATAGAATAATATATAATATCTAAAAAAAACTTGGAAACCACACAAACTTCAGATATTAATATATCCATCGAATCGTGTGGACTTGAAGCTACAGGCCATAACCTTTTAACAATGTGGGTTCCTCCCTTAGGCTTAGGCTCCGGGGATTCCAAGCACCTAAACCTAAAAAAAACACCCTGGAAAAATTCCATATGGAACCTAACAATGGAGGTTTTGGAAGATGATTTTCCCTTTCAATTCTGTGATTTTTGGAGGTTCCAGGATTCCAGCCTTTCAACAAGAGATCCTGGGAAGGGGGCTACCAGACCCCAACTCCTTTCAGCTCTTGGGATCCCAGCTATGTGTAAAAACCTGGCACGTCCAAAAAAAAAACGAAAAGGCAGTTCTCCAGGTGTAAAGATGTCAATCTTTTGAAACGTTGTTTTAAGAGGACAAGTGATATCATCAAATAACAACAAACGTTTCCCAATGTAATGATTGGATAGTCAAAAATATAGATGTGTCGAGAAAAAACACATGCAACTTGAAGATGAATGAATATGTCATTCATAAAAGGATATAAAAAGCTTGCATGGTTTCCAAACTGAGACAAAGATATCCATGAGTCAAGTAGGGAGCAGCCATTTACAGGATGATGTCCAGAGAGGATGTTTCAAATTCCGAACCGAAGGCTTTGGTGGTGTTTCATCTACGTATCGCCTAGCGGAATGAACATCTTGGCATATTACTGTAAAATCATATCATATATTGATGATTATTAATATAGTAAATCAATACGGTAATACAGTTTGCACCAAAAATTGGAGAGTTAAATTGCACCCCTAAAATTTTGGAGGATTTACTAGATACATTGTCTATAATATTTGGTTCAAGCCAAAGCACATCATGTCTTAGTTTATTCCCTCACCTTTGAAGGGTGTCATAGCATCCAGGATTGAAAAAATACATCCACCAAACTTGCATCTTACAACGACCTGAGAACTTGTTGGTGTCATATCATGGTCCTACTTTGTTGACCAAGAAACCATACGGTCAATAGGGCCCAAAACATAGCAGAGTTCTTCCCCGCCAAGAATACCTAGAGATTTATCTGTCACCAAATATTTTTGATCCTACTAATCTGTCTATCGCCGACATGAATATATAGCGTTCTTTGTTGAAAAACAAATGGCAAAAAATGATTGGAACAAATGCCACCTTGTTTCACATCTGGACCACCTATATAATTCATAAACCTAAATGGCAATCTTTGTCACACATCTTGGAAAATTTCCGGATATTCCCGAAACACCAATCACCAAACTCTCAATGTCCTTTTTCTGTACCATACCGTAGTGAAGTTCTGCTGGAAAAAAATCATACCTGTAAAAACCTTGCGATTCAAATACACCCCAAGAGTTTAACATGGAACAAGAAAATAATGATTTCCAAAAGGAAGCTCCTTTTCCAGGGGCTGATTTTCAGGTTCCATGTTAAACCTTCCAGACTGCACCAAACCTTAGACCCAACAAGAAAGGCTGATTTTCCTGAGATTTTTTTACACCCCTGAAAATTATATAAACATGGAACCTAAAAAATCACCCCAATTGAAAAAACAAAGTCATCTGCCCAAAACCACCCCCATGTTGGTAACGGTTACATGTGAATTTTCCAGGGTGTGTATCTTAATTTTTTTTTTCTTGTGTCCCAATTCCTCCTTTCCAACACGCCCCCCATTTTAAACGAAAACTTCCGCGACCTCCATAGATTCGCTCCTCCGCCGTGCTGCTGGGAACCTCACGAATTTTTTTTGGGTCCGTTGGTCCCCAACCTGGGCTGACTCCTTGAACTCCTGAACCGCTGGGCTGGAACCCACCAGCATTCGTTTTCAACCATGGGTTTTTGGTTCAGCTGAAAAAAACTCCAATATTCACTGGAGGGGTAAATTCCAGCTGAAAAAACCTAAAAACACCCTGGATTTTTTGACCAAGTCATGCAGGTTGGATGGAATTCAGAGTGGATGGAATCCATTTCGAAGGGCTGGATGACTTTTTAAGCTTCCATCATGTCAATCTAGTTGGTGGTTTTTTCCCACCCATTAGGGGTGAAAATGAAACACTATTTGAGTTGCCACCACCGGGGCGTAATTTTCCGGGGTGCACCCGGTACTGGGAATGATCACATATGCCATATCCAGCCGGGTACTTTTGAGTCGTTGATTTTTTCGGTGGAATATGTTGCAGTAGTTCCCGGGTATTCGGTATGGACTCCATGCAATTGATTACAATTAACCACTAACAAAACACCATCTCGTTGTAGATGAAGATGGAACTTCTGAAATCTAAATTTGAGTGTGATTTCATGTGAAGACTTCAATGATTCCTGTTGGCGCAACAAAATCAACGACCTGCCAATCCGCACAAAAACAGGCGGTTTGAAAATATATCAATGAAAACCACAGCGCTGGGGTGATTTTTTGCACCAACTGCTCCCCAAAGAAAGTTGTATCAAGCCGATGTTTCAGGTGTGTCTCAGCTGCCAGTTTCAAGATATGATATTCAACTAAGCAAAATCCGTGGCTCTCGCGTTTTTCAGGTAATCTCCCTTAAGATCACCACCTTCGCAATCCCAAGCGCCTCAGAGCCATTTGGATGGGCGATTTGGGTCCCCGGTTTTAAACTACACCCCAGAAGATTAACATGGAACCTGAGAATACACCCCATGGATAAGGAAAATCATCTTCCAAACCATTCCGGGTGTACTTATTGGCGGCGGTAACCAAAGAAATAACGGTAGATGCAGAGTCTTGAAAATGTTTAGAAGAAGTTTGTCCATTCAAGTATGTGCCAAGAGGTCTGTCTACATAGCCAGAGGTGTCTGCCAAACAAAAAAACGAAAACCCCTCAAAGGATCCATTCTGAAGTGGAAAGGGAAACAATAATATCACTGTGACCAAAAAAACAATCGCTTCATTGTTTTGTGAAGCTTCACCAAGATCAATCTTGATGCACCATGCTACTCACTGGCCATCATATCAAATACACATACGCGCACAGCACATATACGATGTGTATATTTGCATTACATCTACGTATATACATGTGTGCATATGATATGCAACCAAGCTAAACTTCGGAACAACAATAGGCAACTAAACACAAAGAACACCCACACCACGCACCTTGTTTAAAAATCAAGGTTTTCCATCAACCCTCTCGCTTTATAACATAAAATTAACCAACATCTCCAGACAAAGCCTCCCTTGGTGGGGCCCTCACCGGGAAGAGTCAGCCGGGCACATGCGAGCCTGGAAAACTTTTTTCTCACAGCCTCCCAGCTACTTAGTCTTAACTTCTACTTATGCATTTCAATACAGCAATAGAAAAACAACACATCTGGGCAAGTTACGATCATTCCAAAACCTGAGTTGAGGGCATGCTGATTACCAAACCATATTTTTGGCGTGACCTCTCTGCTGAGGCGCTATATTTTTTGTTCGCAACAAATGCATCTACTTAGATTTGATTAAGCCCTTGTCCTATGTTAGATTCTGAGAAGGGTAACGTTTACTGGGATCATACCGGGATCATATGCAAAATCCAACCATGAAACTCAAAGAAATTGAAGGTCCAACCCTGTTTCAGACTATCTTTGCAGCTTGCCCCGGTGGCAAGGATCATCTTCTTGCATAAGGATGGGTCAAAGGAAAATCGCCATCTTTGTATAGAAAAAGTTGGCTCATCTTGGGGGGAACCCATTCTTCCGTTTCAAGGATCTTTGGAAAAAAGGGCACTCGTCTACCTTTGAGTCATGGGGAATCGATAGGCCCCAAAGCCCACTCGTCACCCCGTTCAAAGAAAAAAACCACGGCCCTGTGAAACTGGGCAGCAACAACAACAACAACAACAACAACAACCACAACAACAACAACAACCACAACCACAACAACAACAACTTTTTTGGGGGCCAAGCTTTTGTGAGATCCGTTTCCTGGATTCGCCCTTTCTCAGGTGTGCCTCCTCACAAGGACGTTCCCAAGAACCTTGTCCAGCAGAACCTACAACAAGTGGTGCACGATACGTCATGGATACAAGCAGGTTGTTATCCGTGGTCTTGAATGATAAGATGATACCTTCATGATGAGTTCATGATTTCAACTAGCTAGCCAAATTGTGTCCTCCTCAACCTATTTCATGAGAATGCTTTGAAACAAAACACATCACAAGCAAGTATGGCAAAATCTCAAAGACATTATAGTTAATGTGTATATATATATATATACACCTATTAATCTATATCATGATATTATGATATGATATATATATATATGATATAATATACCTAGAACTCAATGGACCTCTTTTTTGGGGGGATTGACCTTCCATTTTAACCCTTATGGGTCAAATCCTCCAACGGATGGGTCATTTGGGTTCTAGGTAAGATATAGAGTACAATCTACAAACATCACAAGGCATTTCCTCAGTCCCTAGCAATTATGTAGAGAGTCGGCACCACCAAAAATGCATAGGGAGGTATAGGTCAACCTCGCATCCCCCCATCCTAGTGCTAAGTGAAAATTCCAGCAAACCAAATATGAACACAACGAATTTCTGTGACTTGGCCATTGTGGGGCTGGCAGTTAAGAAATCGCAACCAGTTACAAAAACACTAGGAGAACTTGGGCAACGTGGTCATGTCATATGATGACCGACCTCAAGATTCTTCCCCCAATTCATAGACATTAGATTGATACATAATGATGATTCTGGTACAATGCAGATCGAATGTTTCCTCAAACCCAAATCTAAATCAAAGGTCCCCCAATTCCTCCCATACCGAAAGCCAAAACCACAAATGGTATACAATTATAATTAGGAAAAATGGATTCAAAACTCAAAACAATTGGGGAAAAAAAACGCGGAACAACTTGCTACAGCCCCAGAAACTATAAGGAACTCTTGCCAGAAATCACCATCCCGTCCGGGCCAATGGTGTCTTCCGTCCGAGCTTTGGGTGCTTTGGGTTGTCGGCAAAAGATGACTCATTTCTAGAAGAAGCTCAACCACCAGCAATCCCAACCACTGAAACATGTTGTCAATTCATTGTGTCAAAATCATTCATTTTGACAACAAAACAAGAAAGTAATTTAAGAAACAAAATCTTCACCCTCATGGGAACCAGATTGATTAGGAACCCAAAAAATCCTCCACCAATCTACCGCTTCCCTATGTTTGCCGCCCAAAATGATTTTTGTCGCCCTTACCAGTTATGCCAACTGACGAACCTTTAAAACGACCAACGAACTCCACAGTGGGAAGACCAGGGTTGAGCAATTCGGAGCCAAAAACGACCTCACCGAAAGGGATTGTTGGAGTGTATTTCTGAAGCTCTGTTGAAACAATCTTGAAGAGCCTGACCATGCGGAGTGCCCTTCCTTCCATTATCCATGTTTCGTGAAAAATGTGTGTTTGTTTAAAACCAAGACGATGCCATGCTCTCTTTACAGTTTCACGTTCTACTTCTAAAATCGCGGGATGAAGGAACACCTAACAAATCAGAATTTTAGAGAGCCAGCTCCAAACCGCTGTCAGAGAAGGAATTGAAGGAAAAAAATTGACAGTGCTCAACTTCTTGTGGAAAGGGAGAGAGTCAAACAACATCGTAGTCTATAATATATACAATCACCCCGTGGCAGTTGATAGTGAATTAGGTTCCAGACACCCCTCCCCCTTTTTGGTATCTGCTGTGAAACCGGAACCAATATGATAATGTGGTGCAAAATTACCAAATCAGCTTTGTCCAATTCTACCCTCCAGGGAATTAACATAATATCCCACCTGGGGACAAGGAAAATCATCAACTCAGAAGTGAATTGGTAGGGTATATTTTAGTTCCCTGGAGGGCAAGTTGCCTTTGCGGTGTTTTCAATCCCTTCCATAAACATATTGGTCTAAGGAATATTTCTTTCCAAACAACCAAGGTGCTCAAAAAAATATGCTCAAAACCACATGCTTTGCTCTAGGTCAGGAATATAATTGATGTAAGCAAAAAACATGCACCACCTATTCAACTTTTCAGCACTGCCTTCCTAAAATTGATCTCGAATATTCGGACAGATTTGAAATTGTTTGGGACCGTCTGAAAATTAGAACCATGGCTATATATATATATATAAATAACCAATGGGGCCTATTTGTATTCAGGGTGCAAAATGTGCACCCAAAGAGACCCAGATTTGGTCATATCATTTTGAGCCATTGCTGAATCCTTCGGAAATGATGAGATGGAGAAAAAAAAATCGATTTCAGCTCGACAATGTCGGTGGACATGAAACACAGTAGTCACAGAACCAACAGACTGCTCTAGCCAGTTCCCTGCACCGTTTGCTGGTTGCGAAAGCAGCATTGTTCAGTCCCACCCCCTGGAAATTTCAGAATGATGCTTTCGAAAACACTATTGAAACCATGGCAAATTGTTTATGTTCCAACCCTGCATCCTTGGTTCTCCACTGGGACATAGCCACCAATATGGCTATGTCCCACGAATCGAAAGGGCTAAGCAAAAATTCCTAAAGGTTTCCCTACCAAAATGAACAATTCACGAGTTGTTACCCAAACAATTCATACATATAGTGAGCTACACATATCATTCAAAACACAACCACATCTTGGTAAATGCACATTGTATAGATTAAAAAATACGCGGATGGTCTTGGTTGATCTTGGTGACAGGTTTCTCAAACAAAGAATTTACAACATGTAGTTGGACAAACCAATCAAACTGGCGCTTGATCGCTCCTATCACCATGAGAGGATGTGTAAAACCTAATGAAAATCATGACATCAATTGCCACGTCAAAACTACTGGATGCATCCATGCCGTTCAAATAAACACGAACAAAAAATATTTGACCAAGATCATCTCATTTGGATATCTTCCAAAATATAATGATATCCTCCCCAAAAGAAATCTCCATAAAACCTTGTGCAACCGGGTTTTACAGAACTTACCTGCTGTGGTTAAAATCATCGGCCCATACAGTGGTGGTAGCAAGCCTCAATAAAACGCTGAAAAACAAACATTTCAACGGAGTCAAATGGAAAATCATACCCTAAATCTGTAGGAGATTACAAAAACAAACAAGTAAATCAGTAAATCAAACATAAATAAATATTTGAAACAAACCACCTATCATTATATAGATACCTACTATTTTTACATATATAATTGCAAATATATATATATATATTAATATATATATATATATATATGTGTGTTGCAAATTGTTTGTTTTTTCCCTGTCCTTACTAATCACCGCCACTTTCCTTGGCCCCGTTCCATTTTTCCCCCGGACCTCTGAGACTTGTGAGTCCCAGGTGGGAAACTGCTTCGTTCCGGTCCTTCAGCGGCGGTTTTTCCACGGTGCGTGTCTGAAGTGTTGCTTATTTCAGAGGGGGGAGTGGATTCAAAAAAGAAACAACACAAACAGCACTGCAAATGTTTTTGATAAAAGTGGCATTTTATGTTGGTAATCTGTAGTGTTTTTTTTCAAAGTGGCATTTCATGTTGGTAATCTGTAGTATGTAAAAGGTGTTTGTCAGAAAGCTTTTGCGTATTGTGAGACGTAAACGATGATCTATGTCCTAAAGCCAGGTAGATATACATTCAAAGCTGCGCCACGTTTGCATGCTTCATGTCATATTCCTTCAAGGCTGGGTCATGTTGACGATTTGATTCCACACACAGCTTTCCTACAACAAGCTGATCTGTCATGTTCGACGTGAAATTGAGACAAGCATGGAAAAACCAAGATAAATCTGGGTATATAACAATAAACAACAAAAACATCCTACATAGATCTGCGGGTCTAAAACCTAGAAACTCTTGTAAAGGACTCTAAAAGGAAGGTAACCTCGTGACCTGGTAACCTGTCGTCGAATAAGTCATGGCACTGAGACTGAGATGGAAAGACCACATCGGTAGGTTTGTTTATTGCCTGTCATCATGATTTCCAGAAACTCCCCACAAAATGCATTTAAAGTACAATTATTCCAATGGTGAAAACCAATCTGGATGTCAACTTGAACCATTATCCTGTGATATTTTCCTCTGATATTTTTCAACAAATTATTTCAACTTATATGTTTTCCTCTGATTATCAACATGTCCTTAACTTCTGTAGCAAACCACAAGCCCAAAACCTCCGATTCCCCAGCAACAGCCTCAAACGTGAGGCATCCGACTCCAAACCTGGCGACTTTTTTCAGGATCCTGGTTGGTTTAGGAGTTTAGGAAAGCTGTATGAAATATATCCCACATAGCATCCATGTATGGTATATTTACCTACATGAAAACCATAAAATGCATCCAAATGTAGGATAATGTAGGTAAATATACCAGTCCCATGGATGGATATGGATATCATCACCTTAAAACATCTATACATCAAATTTCCACCCTGCAAAAAATGTACATTTCAGAGGTCATGAACCTGTGGATTTTTTCCACCAAGATGGAAAACCTTTGCAATAGAAAAAAAAACTGATCCCTCCCTGCACCTGCGGCCGGCAGCAACACATGTTCGGAGTCTTTGCAAAACAGCCTGCTGTTCAAAAAAACGTTGTACAGAACGAAAAACAACAGGGTGAGATGATAAGTATCAATCCAACTTCAGAATGCAACTTATAGTTTCTGTTTGGAGGATTTTCCGTCACGACTTTTGTTGTGTTTCTTATAAACATCCCACATATAGAGACAGTATCACTACATTTCTAATCTCTCATATTGACAATGTCACTATATTTCTTACTTAGCTATCCCTAAAACCATGTGCCCATCTTGTTTCTTAAAAACTTATGACGGGCGGCTTCTCCAACTCAAATCCCTCCAACACCTGGACGAGGGTCCCGAGGTGTTTTTGTCTTGGAACTCTTCACCTGGACGAATCCGTAGGAAATGCCCTCCCTGAACGAACGAGTGACGTGAACGCCCCCTGAAAAATGGACCGGGACCCAAAAAACGAAACGATCGAATCGTATTCCAACCATCCATTTTCGGGCGCAAAATTGCTGTTAGTTTCAGGGAGGGTAGATACATCGTTTTTGAATGCTCCGATTTTCCAGCCAGCTATGTTGAGTAACAACCGGAGTGGCGTATAATACATCAATTTTAAATGTCAATGAATCCATTATTTTTTTTGGATGTTGATTATACTTCATGAATTCAAAACTGCTCATACGTTTATTTTCTGTGTGGGTTATCAATTCATTAAAAATCATATCAAGGATAATGTTATGTATTATATACCAGTTTCCAAATAGGACAGTGAAATTCCAAGTCATTTCAAGGATGAATTTCCACATCTCTACTAAGGAGGCCCTTCTTGTTTTTCTTACCGAAATAGTCTGGAAAAAGAAAAAACTTCTGTTGGTAAACCAACTAACATCTAGAATCTAGTTGGCGGTTTAACCACCCATCTGAAAAAATATGCAACCGTCAAATTGCATCCTTTCCCCCGATTTTCGGGATGAAAATTAGCAAAAAAGTCTTTGAGTTGCCACCACCACCTAGATCAGTTCTAGGTTTTATTTAACTACACACTTCTTTAGTGGGCCGTTCCGCTCGACTCCATGGATTTTCAGAGATCTTATCTATGGAGGACAACTGAAGGTCTGGATCTCAATTCCCGGGCACTTTAAAAAGGTCTGAAAAAAAAAAACGAACATCTGATTTAACATATCATAACTAGTTGGTGGTTGAACCAACCCATTTGAAAAATATGAGTCAAAATGGGAATCTTCCCCAAACAGGGGTGATAGTAATGATATTCATTAATACTGTTGATGGTTCAGAAATCCCAAACAACCACCTGGGATGTGTATTTTCCCTGTAAATACTGGTAGATAAACTACTAACCTCAACTGGGTAGCAGGATTTCTGAACCATCAACAGTATCATAATATCATAATGAAACTAACATGTCCCCTGATTTGCAGGCAATTTTTTGAGTCGATGATTTTTTCCGTTTCCAAAAGGTGGGTTTTGTTAACAACTACCCTGGAGGGTTTTTGTAAAGCTTTCAGAAATCAAATTGCAAGAAACTGAAAAAAAGATGTCTGGATTCGAAAAGTTGGCTTTAAGAGGTGTACCTAGCATTGTGGCTTTCCAAAAAACCAAGGATGTGAAGCCGGCATGTCACCCAACACAACGAAACTGAAGTCCTTTTAAAGCACCTGTTTTTTTTTTAACATTTCTGACTGTCTCAACTTGGAAGTACCAAACTATTTAGAGGTTACCCCAAAACAAAATAGCACCGAAAATTTAACACATCTCATCGTGAAATCGAGAAAACCTTCCTGCCTGTCTGTTGGCCGAAAAACCCCAAAAATGTGCACTTTTATCCACCCGGCCTGGCACCACACTCATCTGCTTCGTGTTGGCAATGCTTTGTGCCTGGCGTCTTGTGGGCATGCGGCATGCTTGAAAGCACTGTCAAACTCAATGGGGAAGAACTGTCCCCCCGGAAAAGCCGAAAATAACATGGAGCCGAAAAAATTCCAGCAAGAAAATTGCAACATACACGTCTTCGTGGGATTGGAAAGCACAGAAATGAACAAGATTGTGGTGTGTGTGTGCGTGATTTTTGTCTTTGATTAATGGTAGTGGTGGAAATCATACTGGCAGCCTAGGATGGCATAGGAACGTGATATCATCCAACACCATGTTGCAAGCTCCCTACTTCCCTAGTAACAAAACCACTCACATGACGTGCAGATTCATCAAAACGCTGCAGGCTGCGCCCAAAAAAAATCAACTGGTGTGGTTCCACAATGCCAAAACCATGGAGGCTTTTGGTTGAAACATAAGCCACATGTTACACCCCCCGAAAATGAACGAATGTCCCATGAAAAGGGACCATTTTAAAAGGAATGCTCATCTTCCAACCATCAAATTATCCGGTGATATGTGAGTTTTCGGGAAAGTATCACCACTCCCCTCGAAACTGGTGATTTCATCAGGGTTGTTTCCATCCTCCGGTCCAAGTTGCCCAATGCTCTAATCCCACGGTACATCTGTTAATAAACCCTCCCTGAAACTAACAGGGAAAGCCCTGAAAATAGGTTTTCCCAAAAGGAAAATGCATCTTCCAAACGTTGGTTTTCAGGTGATTTTCAGGGGGGAACTGTCTGTCAGTTTTAGGAGCGTGTTTTCGTGCTGGTTCTCTCCTGCTTTCAAAGCGATCCACAAAAACCACAACCCTTTTCCACTTTAGTGGTTGCGCTATGTTGCGCTAAAGATCCAAGATCTCTGCACAGCTAACACACTTGAGGGTTTGCCAAGATTCAAAACAGAGATGGTCCACGGCGAGCTAAAAATCCGACAATATCCAAAACAAATACAAATATAAAATATAGTTATATTCATATATAATATTCATGTACACATCGCAAGTAGTATATACCAGTGGTACCGCACAAGGCGGTGGCGGAAGTTTCAAGAATAGGAAACGTATAGGAGAGATTGATTGCTGTGAGTGACGGATGTCAAAGCAAAAACATTGACCAACTGACTAACTAGCTAGCTGACTAATTGACTGATTGACTGCCCGATTAACTGAGTAATTGCCTAAGTGATCAACTAACTGACTGACTGCCTGACTGACTGACTGACTGCATGACTGACTGACTGACTGACTGATTGACTGACTGACTGATTGATTGACTGACTGACTGACTGACTGACTCACTGACTGACTGACTGACTGACTGANCGATAAATATGTCTATTAATTGGTTTTCAGGGGATTCCAACCTCATGAACCATTTAAAAGTTGGTGTTTTTTGTTGGGAAAACTTACCAAACCACTGAGGTTAGCTGCCATCTCCAATGACGCTACCAGAACCAGGGAAATGACCCAATCTGCTTCCAAAATTCATCGCTCCAAAGGCTTGAATATGTTGGGGTTTCCCCTGTCAAAGAACCGCCAGGGATCATCAAATCTTGAGGTTTTGGATGGTTTTGGGTTTATATTCTCATTCTGAATCATTCTCATTTCACATCTTTCCATGTTCACATCATGAAATCTTTTGATCCCAACTAATCATCTTTCAAGTCTTTCTGATCAGGCTCTCGCGGTGGTGAATCAGAGATGCTCAAATAGTCGTTGACATACGCCACTTCCTCGAAAGGGCTGCCAGTGAAAAAAAACATCTGCTTTACAGGCGTCATTATATTACCAACCCAAACAATGCACTATTATAAGGGAAACGGGACCTTCAAAACTCAAAACTACCATATATTTGCATAGTTTGATCCCCCCATAATGTGTAATCTAATGACCCCTGTTTTTTGAAGTGAATGGCGACCAAAATCATCCATAAAGTTCACCATGGAAATTCATGACCCTGAACAGTGACCCAGATCTTATCTGATCTGACACCCGAAACAAAAACTGATCCTTCGAAATCCTGGAAAGATGGAAGGGGCTGGACCTTTACTACCCAGTTATATGGGGATTATTTTAAACCATTATAAGAAACCCCTGTTACCAATCAGTGCATGTTGGTTATGGTTGGTTGGCGACATGAACAGACTTTGTTTCTTGTTTTCTTGCTTGCGTTCCGCTCCTTGTTGAGTCGATTTTTTTGTTGCTTCTTTTTTGAAACCACGGAGAAACACAGCATTGAAAACCCCCTGACAAGTCGTCAATTTGGAAATAACTCCATGAATATGACGAAAAGTCAGTGGAATCGAACTGCTGAGGTGGATGAATCTCCCTCACGTTTTCAGTTGGATGTTGGTTTTTCACTTGCACCCTCGAAAAAAATACTTGCTGGAACCTGAAAATGGGCGTTTGGAAGAAGAAATTTCAAACTTGTAACACTGACATTTTCAGGTTGCATGGTAGTTTTCGGGAGACTAAACATTTGAAGGGGATGATGGTAGCTTCAAATCGATTGACCCACCAACTCGATAAGTCCTCAAAGATCTCATCTTCTTCACCAACAGCTGCTTCATAGGGCCTTGTATCCAAAAATGCGTGGAACGGTTCAAACAAGAAGACGTTCCAAACGCAAGTGTAAAGCTGGACCTGTCATGATTAACCCAACAATAGCTCTACAAAAATAAAGACATCGTTATTGCAAGGGCAACTTACTGAATTTTGATAACCATGTCCTACGGTTTCTTTTCAGACATGTACGGAACATACTGACATACGGTAGTATGTACCCTCCCACTAATTAACAAGCTGCTTGGGCGAAAAAAAAGCGTTTCACACTTTTCGGGCCTCTCAGGGCCACATTCCACCGAGTAAAGCACACACAGATATGGATCCCTGGCGCCAGAGGGTTGAAAATCGTTGAAAGCCCTGGAGTGCAAGTCGCCATCCCGGGGGATGCATGGATGTACCTCAACCATTGAAGAACTAATTAGCAGATGAAAAAGGCGCCTTGTTGACATGAACATTCCGTAATCTCATCGAAGCATCTGCCAAGAATTTCATGTTCAACACCTATAATAGTTCATTCTGGTCGACGCATATGAAGACTTTCGTAGATGTATGATTCTTTAGCTCGGGTCTACAGTGACAAGCTATGACAAACATTTCCTTGTCACGCGGCCAAAATCTGCACTGGGGCCCTGGGGCTGTTCCAAGGGAGATGTTCAGTCGTTCTCTTGAAAGTGCTTAACCCTGTGTGTGTATATATATATACAAGTAATTGTATACATATATACATCATCATATGATGTATTTTATCATCTATAGCAGTATCCGATATATCAAGATTATCAAGTCATACTCTCACACAATCTTGACATGGATGCTATTGTGTCGGTGACTATCAATCCCATCCAGTGCAAGTGGAACCTCAATTGCTTAGCGCCCAGAATCGCACCGAAACGCGGTGGATTCAAAGTGCCAATGCTCTTGTGACAAAGGTACTCCTCAGTCAAAACGAGTCGTTGAACTGCGAGAAAACAACACAACTGCCATCATGTCAACCTGTCATTTTTTGACCACATTTCTGTCAAAAGACAAACAAAAATTTCAACAAATTCTGATGCGGGCAATGTCAACCTCCACATGATAGAAGGAGTGTTCCTACTCAACCGTTGGAGGGAATTGACTTCACATGAGCCGTAATTCACCCAACCACATGTGTCGTTTCATGAAAAATCAGATGGAACAAAAGAGATGTCTTTCTGGTTTTCCACCGTCAAATGAGGCGTTAACTTCAAGTCAGAGCTGTTTTTTTGGACAAACAAGAGCAGAAGTATTTTTTTGGCCGCTCCGGCTCCAACTACTTAACAGAATTACTAGGCTCTCCGACTTTCAGCAAAGTCTCCAGTGCCGGCATATCAATGTTCTGGGCTTCAAATTGGAAGAAAAACAAACATGAAACTTGCTGGGTTGGGTACAATACTGAATGAACCTGCTTTGCTTGCTGTTGTTTGTGAAAAGGTCCATATATAAAGTGGAAAACCAAAAAATCGTTGTAGTAGGGTGAGATGAAAACACAACATAAGTCTGCGCTTGGAACATGTTTTCAAAACGTGGTTGCGTTGCAAGATCCATCATGCTCTGTCATCGTTCAACATGACAAATCATCTGGAAGATTCAAACCCCCACAAAGACAGAAGTTCCACAACCAATGATTCCTGGATGATTATGATAGTTTAACAACCTCCCAAATCCTGAAATAAAGGCATTTTGGGGGGATTCCTCTTCCCACACTACCCTTTTGGGTGACGCTTCTCGTGACGCTGCTACAATTCACATAGAAATGATATCCAACAACACGCGATACCTTATTTTGACGTGTATTTTTCATGCGCATGTTCCACCAAAACTTCTTTGAGCGTTTTAATGGTCATGAATCGAGAATGGGTCAACAACTTGGGAAGAAATCTTTTTCGCCCCCAAAAAAAAACGCCAACCTCATCGATTTCTCCTTTGGCCGGCACCTGTTGTCCATAGCCGATAGTTTGGGAACAAAAAAACAGAACAGTTTACTCACCTGTTTTTTTTGGTGAATTTGGTAGTGTAAGACGTTGATGAATAGGGGTTGTGTCACGTTGTCGTTGTTACAGTTTGTTCAATTTGATGGAAACCGATATGAAAAAAGCAACAGTCAACTTGACTTCTTTGCAGAATATACTTTGGTCGTTGCACTGTCCAACAAACCAACATTGCAATCTAAAGCCTCTCATGTTCAATAGAAAACACACCTGCAAAATGATAAATTGCCAAAATCACTTTTCCAGAGGGTACCTATGGTCCCAAATAGGACCACTTCAAATCATGCTTTGTTTGGTACAGATATCAACTGTAACTGGATTTTATTCCATCAGTTGCGCGAGATCAATACCACCCAAATTGCCAACCCTGGGAATTCAAGAAGGACATGCAAAACCAGGAAAGTTTGGAAAATACGTCAACCCAAATCGCTCCGAATCAATCAAAGACGATGTCGGTTTTTCAACACTCAACTATAGACAAGACAAGGGGATGCACCCCCTTGAAATTTAACATATATAGACAGATACCCAAAATGACGCCATATTTGAGGGGAGATACCTTTTCCAAAGGCCCATCATTTTGGGTATCTATTCTTCAAATGTCGGGTGTCCATCTCAAAATTACAGAAACAAAATATATTTTCCCCAATAAACCAAATGTTTTTGCACAAAAAAATCCATCCCAATGAGCAGGTAAAATTGGTTCCATATGGGGGGGTTCCTTAAATGGTGGTACTCAACAACCATTGGTTTTCCTACTAAAAATGATCATTTTGGGGTGTTTTGGGGGTACCACCATTTAAGGAAACACCCATATCATTCAGTTGACAAATTCTTGGAAGTGGCCCACTTTGGGAAATTCCTCGAAATGCCTATCTCATTTGGGTCGAGATCATCATCCCCCCCCAAAGATTGGTTCAGCCCTTAAACCTCAAGGAGAAAAATCCACATCGATTCCGGGGGTCAAGTTGTGTTTTTTTTGGGGGTTCGGGGGGGGGAGTCCATGACTCCGTGACATGTGAAAAGATGATTGCACAAAAAAATACACCAAATCTCGGGTGAATCCTAGCATTGCAAGTGAATTGAAGCTTAGTTCAGCATAGTTCCAGCTATTTTTCACATCCAAAAAATCCCGGAAACATGAGGCACTGAAGGTCTTGTTGGTCTGGCATTCCCTCAGTTCATGAAATAAGGCCATCTTCAGGTTGCCATAATTCCCCTCTGTAAAAGCCACTGTGGCAGATCCACGCTAGTAAATTCACGGATTCACCATCAGCAAATCAGTGCTTGAAGATAAAATTAATTGCATCAAAGTTCAACGTTTGGTTTTCAACATGAAACAACTCAAGCACATAACCAAAAAACTAATTCACAACCATTGATTACTAACATATAATCATATAAATTCTATATACCTTATACCTATAATCATACCAAAAAATCCCACGTTACATGTCAATTTTGGGCGGATTTAAACCTCAGGTGTCAATCGGTCCAACCCCGCCTCAGGTCTGCTGGTCGGTGCTATGATGGGAATCAACGATGCCATTGCGTTAGGAATGGATTTTATGACCCGGTGAAACACGCAAACACACACACACACACACACACACACACCTTTGAACACAAATTCACTTGGTTTTTTTTGGGGGGGGGTGGCGGTAAAACTTGGATGTATAAAACTTGATTCTGTCAATATGTTGCCAGGTGTTTTTGAATACGACGATTTGAGGTTCAGGAAAAAAAGGGCCATCTGTGTGTTTTAAGTATCAATAAATAGCAAGAGAACCACGTCAAGGTCAAGTGTAAATATAGTCTGAGTCATATAATATATACCATGGGCCCCCCAAACCTACATTCTTAGATGTTTTTATGGTAAAAAACCTGGTTTCAAGGTGGCCAAAACGTTTATTTTTCATGGTTTTCGGGGCTCCTGGTTTGCATATGTGTAGCCAATATCCCTGCATCTCTGTCAGGGAAACCCATCTGAGCGCACCTGTTTTTTTGAGCAAAAAAATCAGATCCGAGAGGCATCCATTGAGCGTTGGTTTCTTAGGGTGCTATCCCACCCACTACTGTAGCAAATGGCAGAAATCCAACCTGAACCTACATTTTCCTGGAACTAGGAAGGACAAAAGATACCATTCAGCAACCAAAGTGATTTTTCAAGTATCAAGGAGATTCCCCCGCCCTTTGAATCAGTACTTGATTCGGGTTGGTCCAGGTATGTCAAACAGACTCCATGGTGCCCCTTCCGTGAGTGACTGATGTATCTAGTTTATTGACATGTCTTGTTGATGTATGTTTCCTACAAAATAGAAGTAATAAGCAACAACTGCATGGCTCTCAACATGATTTCAAATTTAGGAGCTAACAAAAGGTCCAACTCTTGTAACCTCATATTGGAAACCTCATCAAACATATCCCACATTAGATTCCTCACAGCTCCAAAAACTGCCAGATCATCAACTAAAACCTGGTTAGTCTTTTGTGTTTTGCACCAGGATTCTCTAAAAATAGTTGACCCCTGTTGAATCCCTCAATACAAGCACTCCAGATCTTGATCCTTAGTGATTTCAATTCTTGTTTGACCAACCATAAGCCATGTCACATTGCGATTCTTCACAAATTTAGCCGATCGCCTCCTGGGAAGGATCACCCTAGGACCCTGGAAAATTCACATGGAACTCGAGAATGGACGTGGATGGTTCAGATTATTTTCTTTTTCAGTTGGGTAATTTTTTGGTTCCATGTGAATCTAGTTGGTGGCTATAACCCCTTTGAAAAATATATGCTCATCAAAAATGGGCTCATCTTCCCCAATGTTCGGGGTGAAAATCATATATAAAAAATGAGTTGACACCACCCAGATTCAGTAGTTTATCCCATGTTTATCCCATTATTTACAGGGTTGTAGCACCATCCCATGTTTAATTTTAGGGCCGAAAAATCCCATATCGAAAGCCGAAAGGCTGTTTTGATTGAAACCGTGGCTCCAAAACTCCCTGCCTTTGAAGCATTGGACCTCACGGTTGAAGCCTGGATCGTTGGGTCCCACGGATGTGTAGGGAAGGAGCGTGACGTGACGTGACGGTGGTTGAACCAACCCATTTGAAACATATGCGCAAGTCAAATTGGATCAAAACTCCCCAGGTAACCAGGGGTGAACATAAAATATTGGAATCCACCACCTAGGTGAATGTAGGGTTGAATGATTAAAAACCTTCATTCAGGGAAGTGTATCATTCATTTTCCCAACATGAAGTCTAAATAATGTTGAATGAATGATACACCCCTTTCCAATTGGGGCCGGAACGTGACTTTGTAGGGGCGAACTGTTCAGCTTCAGGGGGGGGGGGGGTGTATTTACATGTAAATGTTTATGACATTGTGGCACTTCGGGCACTTCTCCATAGCTCCAAAATACTGCAGATATCTTATGTACCATAGTTCAATATCGAGCAATGATTCCATCCAAGAACTGCAAAATCTGGCCCCGAAGGACTTTTTGTTGACCTCTTGAAGTTGGAACATGTACATACCAAGGCCATCCCATTCAAGTGATATTTACCCCAACGTAATTTAGGTCCACCAAAAAAATCTCTGTTAACCTGTAAACAAAATGGCATGAATCATCATTCCGTATTGAGGTTGATAACTATCAAAGCAAATAGATGCACATCTATCGCAGTGTTCGATTTTGCTCCAGGATTCCTGGAAAAGAAGCAGAACAGGTCTTTCTGAAATTCTGATTTACTATTGGAAAAACGGTAGACACAAGAAACTCCAAGATACGCAAAATTTGGGATGATCCCTTTTTCAAAACTTTCTTTCGGAAGCACACATTTTGGATGTTTGTTTCGCTTCCTGTTGAAGGAAGCAATCGAACAATCACGCGAGTTGACAAGTGGAATTTGTATGGCTCCCACGTGAATTTTCATGATTTTGTGTGTATGCCAGGTTTGATACATCCAATTTAGATCAATTAATTATATGTATATACATATCCAATCTACATATTTCATACTAATCTATTTCTCAAACTTACCATGTCTATTGCACACTTTGGGGTGGCAAACATGTCCCATCCTAAAAGAATGCCTGAGGTATTTTTTGTCCGTGGAGAACTTCTGCTAATTTTGTTCGTGTTTTGTGAGCTGTTTATTGCCAAGAGACCTTGCAACCATGGCTTCCTGCCACCATCCACCGACTCAACTAAAATTGGCCCAAGGAAGGTGGATGGAAGATGATGTTGTCTGAGGTTCAAGGAATTCTTGGGGATTATAACCCATAAATACATTTAAATACCCATATAATATAGGGCTTATATAGGGATTTCCCATAAGGGGCCGAAGTTGGGATCGGGGTACATCCAGCTATCCCATGGGCGATTTTCACATCCCGCAGTCATGATGGTAAGTGTCACTTCCTCTCAACTCAGATAACTATGTGATTGTGATGATGATGATGATGATGATGATGATGATGATGATGATGATGATGATGATGATGATGATGATGTGTTTCGTATATTGTTTGTATTTGTTCATTCACTTCATGACTTCATGTTTGTGAAAACACTATGCATGTCAAGGTTGGGCAACCCTCGCAATCCCAGCGTTGCGGAGTCCATCAGAGCCATAAACACTGAAACCTCTGTGGTATTTGGATGGAATTTTGGGAGATCTATAAATCCTTTGCATCCTTTTGGTCCCGTCTCCATATCAACATCTAAAAGACTTGTCCGGTAGACCTCCAAAGAAATACATCCACTGGTCTCAAGTTGGAAAACTCAATGACTGCTCACGTGACATTCACCGAGTTTGGGAACTTTGAATCCTAGCGGTGGCACCGTTACCCTCCAGGGTAAACGGATAGATCTCCGATCTATATACATGTAGACCATAATATTTACATCAATGTATACGCATACCAGGAAACCTATATATATATTTACATCAGAATCGAACATATGTAAACATGACATATACAATATATTATGTATATATATATATACACATCTATGAACCAAAAGTGCCTTCTACTTGTGGTGGATCTTCCAGCCAGGATCCCCAGAGACCCTCCCCCTGTGGCTTCCTCCATTTAAAGATGCCAGCCATGCAGCTGTCAATGCGCTGCTGTCGCGCCTGCAACGAGCACTTCCATTGATCCATGTGCAACTCGTCATCGACAATTTGCTCCCGGAAAAAAAAAAAAACGTGCTTCGAAGAGGAGTCTTTTCCATCTTTTCGGGGGTGGTTTGGGTTGCTTGAAGTAATCGTTTGTTATATGTGACAGTAGGTGTAAATGACAATCGATTCAGTCATAGCAAACGGCAACCCAAAACAAATCCTTTAGAGAGTCTGTCACTTGAATTGATACCTCCATATCATAATCTTCAATAATTGCATAGTAGTACTAAGTCATGTAGTGATGTGTCAAAAGTCACTGCGATTTTACTTAAAACTTGTTCTTTGATGTAAGAGCTTTCACAACTATGCTTGACAATGATCTACAGTATATTATATAGGTTTCAATTTGGAACCTTTTCTAGATTCTAACGGCTCTGGATGGTTGTGTCCTCAAAACCTCTGCGGAAGCATATATGAACACAGAAAGCAGACAGAAAATGCGGTATTCTATGCGTCAGCTCTTAGTTCTTTCACTTTCACAATGCAGGCTTTCAAATCTACATCGACACTGGTGACACAAAGTGATCAAACCCAGAGGATCCATGGGACTGGAATATGTACCTACATTTACCATTAAAATCAATTAAATGTAGCTTTAAATCGTGGAAATATACCATTCCCATGGATCCTATGAGAAATTTTCTTTTCACTCCTGGATACCATGACTTTCATGGTATCATCTTAGCATCCCAAGATGGATTTCAAGTTTGATTTCAAACCAAAATATCTTTAGATTTAAATTTCAGCAGGGATATTTCAGAAACTGTAGCATACTTAGACTCAAACCAGGTTGTCAAGTGTGCGTTTGCAGGTCTGCTGTGTCTTGAAAGGCCAGGTGTTTTTTTTAAAAATCTTACAGCATCATACAGCTCTGGTAAAGTCAGAAGTCTTGCTGTTGAGTATTTTGATAACCTGAACCAATCAATGGATAATTCTGCTTCTGGTAATAGGTGGTAGAGATTATATACTGCCAATTGGGTGATTTTATATGCTACCTATCGCCTTTTGCAATAACCTAAAAATATGTTGAACCAATGCCATTTACCGATTCCAATTGAAACAACCAGCGCCCCAGCATCAGAACACCGAAAGCCTGGAAGCATGAAGGGTGCTACTCATCGCTGGTGGAAGCAAGGATGATTCGTACACTTCCGACAACAAAACGCTAGGACTGAGAAAAATGGCTCTAAAAAGACAGCGATATCTTTTTATAGGGAATCCTTGAATGCATCTTCAACATGGGGTGAACTGCTAGTTTGTTTGGGAATGAATTGAGATCATTCTTGAATCTTGAATGATTCCCTGGAAGACACCTCCATTTACAGAGAAGACTCATATGCTGAATTACTCTCTCTGACCCTGGAGTGTTGGCCAAATGTTACATGGACTTTCCCTCTTGAGCCAGAACGCAACGGCAACCACGCTTGCATCGTTACCCTCTCTTGCGGGATCTGTTCCTGACAAACTTTGAGTATCTCAAAAGGAGCAACCCAACAGCACCCACCAAACATGCCTTTTCTAATGCAATGGACGTGCAGGAATTTTGCTTTGACCCCAGTGTAGGGTCTATCAAGTGCCCCAAAACGATGTTGATGCTTATGTGATCCTTGCGTTTCACAAACTTAAGGCTGGCACCCAGTTTCCGTTACAAGAAACTGAAGTGCCTGTTCATTACTGGCCAAATCATGCCAAATCATAATATTTCACCTTCCCTTGCTTAGCTACCTTTTGGGGTGAGGTTGTGTGACGTCGCTATATTTCTTTGACCAGTGTTTATCTCAACCAAACTGCCCGCTTTTTTGCATCGTCGTTGCAGGATTCCCTTCAGCTTTTTCGTCACCGTGAGTCACGTACTGAAATTCAATGGCGGCGGCCAGTGACATCCCTCCGTATCAATTCGAATCATGAAATGGGGCATGGAAAAAAAAAACACACCCCGAACCAATCAGGTGCTCTATAATTCTATATGTGTGCGTTGTCCAAAATAGTGGCACAAGTACCCGAAAGAACCATTTGGCAATTAACCCCTCTGAATATATCTAAAAGATTGTCAATACTCAGGGAATCTCCAAACCATATCATTGCTAATTGGGGTCCCACTATTAGAAGTACACCCCAAAAAACTAACATAGCAATCGAACATGGACCATTTAAACATGTATTTCCTATCATAAAATTGGGAAATTCCATTGTAGTTTCCTAATATATCTAATATATAATCTCGTCTATAAATCAACAAACCATGTAAGGTGTCTTTTTCTTGGATATGAAGCCAGGTCAATGGAACTAGCCCAGCTTTCCCCGCACATGCTACCTGGAACCACAGACTCATGCGACTCAAGACACACAAAAAAAGGGGGGATTGTTGTTGCAGGAAGTTTCATGAGGAAATCTACTTAGATATCAAACAAATGTCTAGAAAAACACACACAACATGTATTCTATAGATATCTAGCTACTCATATTATAAATATATATACAGAGATCTGACTAACTATATATATCATATCATCATATATCATACTTCTTCATATCTCACCACCAAAAACTTCCCTTAAATTCTCCAATCACTCCGCAAGGTTCATGAAACAACTGGGTGAGATAAGAGATCAACAAAAAAATCCACCATATCATAGCTGGGAAACCAATGGTTAATAAACCCGTAATAAGGCCTTAGTTCTGGGGGGGGTTCGTTGGGGGGGGGGGGTTTGGTTGACTACCCATGACCATACCCATGATATGAAACTCCTTGCTGTTCGAAAAAAAAACAACTCAAGAAAATCATTCAAGCATTCAAGCCAATCATCAAAGTCCTGTGTTTCAAAAGTGGCCCGGATACAAATCCATCACTTCTGCATTTTCCGTTGAGTTCTTCTTGGAATTTGAGTCTCTCCCACACCTGTGGCATTTTTCCTGCCGCCCAGGCGTATCGGACAGGGTGGCTGGCGCGGCTACTCGGCTACACTCTCCAATCACTCAGTTTGATGGTTTGGACACGACGCGCGTGGCTGCTCGCCAGCAAGTACCATAAAACTCCATAGATGAAGCTAATACCTCCAAAGCTGCGGCTGGGTAGCCCCACAGAAAGCTGCGATTCGGTGATTTGCATTTTGCAATGTTGGGATACCAGTATTGTTACTATGGTACTGAGTTGAAAGTACACATAACTAAAGGGGCAATTCATGGTAATTCTAGGAATGAGTTCATCTCATGCACCCAAATCAAGCAACATATCACTAACAGCACCCAACATTATACTTCGGTTGTCACATCAATCTAGAAGGCCCAGTTCCATAGCCCACCAGATCATACCGTTGAACTCTCAGGAATAAGTTCACTGCAATCTGTTTTTGGATGAAACACATATCCGCGTCGTGAAAATCCTAATTCAGCCAATGGTTGACTCGGTGATTTGACTTAATGGTTCACTATTCCAAATCCTTCAGGATATTTCAGGTACATCCATGTATGATACTCCCTTTAATAGGGCAGTAAACCAACAAGAACCACCAATCAACCATTGACTCACATGTATGAAAAACAAATCTGCCAGAGTTTGTGTTGAGAGGTAATCTGGTAACGACGTGGTTTGTTTAGATCTTCATCTTCTCGGAAGCTAAACTATGAAAGCGTGCCTTCAAGCAGTAACAAGGATCGGCTGCATTTCCACCCAACTCATGGTGTCCGCTGGAAAACTAACAAAAATCTCCTGAAAATGGATGGAAAATGATTAATGTCCTTTCAAAATGGTCCCTTTTCAGCGGAGTTTCCATATTTTCCCGGAGGGGTATATTACTAATACAGTTCCTGACACGAACATGACACCAAAATTGTGCCAGGAAGCAATTTGGAAAGAGGAAATTCTCAAATCTTCCAACAAAAAAAACAAGTCTTGCAACTCCCTCTTCGTTTCATTTTCAGGCAGGTTGGAAGATGTGTGTTGAATGGGATCCATTTTGAAAGCTTAGACCCAAAGCATGTATCATCTTGCCCTTCGTTTAACGCCCTATCACCATCATCTATCCACATCCACATCCCATGCCGTCAATCGTTGGTTCCCTTCCCTTCCCTTAAGTTGCTGCCTGACATGAGGTAGAAACCTTGGGGTCTACCACAAACGGCCGCTGCAAAGTTGGAAGTTTGGAAGAATAATGAAGTGGTTGGGAATATATGTACATATGTATAAGGATATAATATATATATATATATATTGTACATAGTTTGGGTATGTTTGGGTCATGTGCATATGTATTGCATAGGGATATATATTGTCATCTATTTTTTGTGACATATATCCATTCTCTGAAACAAACAGCGAAAGCGCCTGAAAAGAGAAGGCCTTCTCTTTTCAGAGCTTTTGCTATTCGTTTCAGGGAGAAACTTCCGGGATGTGTTTTTTTTTCGCCGCATTTCTTGAGGGATGGATTGGGGACATCACATGGTTCTCTGCATCATCCGTACCCTGAAAATCTAAAACTTTGACAACGGGAAACCTTGCAACTTTCAAGCAAACGTTAAAGTCAGAAACATCTCGACAAAAAAATATGAACAATTTAGCATCAGAAACATCCAAAGTACAGAAAAAAAACGAACAAACATCAGAAGCATCCCAAAAAAAATGAACAAACATCAACTGACGAACATCCCCCCCCCAAAAAAAAAAGTGTTCAAAGAAATCCATCGTGCGGTCAAGTGACCATCCCTTTTCACTAAGCAAGTTTCCGCTGTACAGCTGCTGGCATCGATCAAATTCAAAACCGCGGTACCAGGCCACATACCTTCACAATCAGATGTGGATTGGCGATTGATTACTTACCCAAACAAGCCAATCAAGGCTGGCCTTCCTGGAGATCACTGAGATTACTCCATGGGGCCATAAATTGGATCATTTCGCCAAATAGGGATGGAAAACTGCAAATATTTGAAACCAGTTTGGGCCCCTAGATGTGTGCTGCAGTTCTTCAGAGAGGTTTGGCTTTTGATGGGGGTCCCCGGTGCCTTTTTTTCCCGTCGTGGCCCTTAACTTTCCTCTGGGGCCGGAGGCCACATCATTCGAATCCAAGTGGTTGGAGAAGGTGGATCTTAACGCCTTTACCGTAAGTGAAGGGCTTAACTTATCTCAAAAATAAAGTTCCCTTTGTAGGTTTTGTTTGATGTTTTTTTTTGCAAAAGCGGGGTAGGGAGGTTCATCCATTTCATCCGAATCTTGAGACAGTACTTTACTAATAAGCCAGTTTTCATATCCACGAAGGCATTGCAGCAGTGCAACAATTGGAAGTTGGGGTATGATGTAACAAATACCTGAAAAAAGTTGTAAAGACTCAGGAAATCTGACATAGCCCCTCAAAATAGGCTGAGCCTTAAAAGGAAAGTAGTCTTCCAACCATCATTTTTCAGTCACTATGTTAAATTTCGAGGGTTTGAAGACTCAGGAAGATGAGTCTCAGGTAACTTCTTCCGCAGGACAATGTTGCGATGAGTCACTACATCTATCTGTGACTACAAATCTGCAGTTTCTTTGATTCATATCCCAGCTCGTTGACCGCATTCACTTGACTTAATTTCGAGTTCTGATGATGATGATGATGATGATGATGATCATCATCATGATCATCATGATCATGATCATGATGATGATCATGATCATGATGATGACATATATGATAATGATGTATACGTATATGTATATGTATGAATCAAGCCTTCATTCAAAGAACTGACTTCATCCGTCTCCTTTGGTTTGTTCCCCCTTTCGGCCTCCTAAATTGGCCAAGGTGTTCCTCAGGTGGCTTCAACGACCCCGGTGAAAGTAGATCCCCATGGGCCCCATAGGATCCATAAGACTGGCATATTTATCTAGATACATGAAAACCATAAAAATCATGAAAATGTTAGGTAAAGGTTACCAGTCCCATGGATCCTATGGGCTATACATCTTCAATTCGGGGTTCATTTTCCAAACAGCTATGTTGGTTTACCAGAGTGCATGTGATATA
The DNA here is from genome assembly GCA_000507305.1 of Breviolum minutum Mf 1.05b.01. Classification (NCBI taxonomy): domain Eukaryota; class Dinophyceae; order Suessiales; family Symbiodiniaceae; genus Breviolum; species Breviolum minutum. Next base: position 32,474 of record DF241041.1, read on the forward strand.
CCTATTTTTGTATATTTTTGTATGGTGTGCTATGTGTGCACCAACTGAAAAAAATATCGAGCGTCGCTATTATGTAGTCTCATGTGATAACTCGGTTCATTTATGATATATCATATACACTCGGATAATTCAGTCGCTCACCTGAATTGAATGTGTATTGTATAATCTAAGCAGGATTCCTTGCTCAACTACCTTTTAGGGTAAGGTCAGTCAAGCTTGCGCAAAATTCATTAAACACCCAAGTCTGACCTTAGTTGGTTTGTCCGTGGACTTTCATCCGAGCCTTCAAATTAAGTACACCCTTTAAAAAAAAACGCATGAACGGCTGTTAAAAAAAAAATGGAGGTCGATTCGAAGATGATTTTCCGTTTCAAATTGGGCTGGGTTTTTTAGGTTCCTTCCAGCCGTTCGGTTTTTTCCGGCAAGTTTTGGGCTCCCACCTTTGATGAGAAGATACTGCCCAACCCAGAGCTCCGAAACTTCGGTTTCTCAACAAATACTGAGCATCTACAAGTAGTTGAAAAGTAGATGGCTAACCATCCCTACACATTGGTTTATAAGGACAGTTTACTAACCTACCTTTTGGTATCTGTGCCATCTGTTTTGACCTTAAGGTAGTTGGTGGTTGAGCATGGTGAACGCTTTTGTTGCAGAGTTGATCTCCGGAAAAGTTTCCGAACGCTTTTTCCACCAGGACTTTTTGGGATCCGAAGACGACTAAAAATGGGATCTGAATTTCCCTAAAGAATCACGCAAAAGTAGAACTGACATTGAAGTGTTAGGTCCCTGCTGAACCACCATTTTGTTTTCCAGATGGTTTGAGATGTGTGAGATGTTTTGGTAAAACCCCCCAAAATAAACGTTGTCAGTACGACGATTAAGTAGATTCTGTCCTGTCTGTCTATGATCCATGCTGCTGCCATTTTTGTGGTGAGTGAAGGATGTTGTTTAGCACCATTTCTCACCCGGAAAATGACTCTAGACAAATAAGAGTATAGTAGTACGCTCCAGGAAACTAATGTAGCCATGGAAAATCCCACCATTTTGATGGTATTTATCAGGAAAGATGGGGATTTTCCAGCCAGCTGTGTTAGTTTGCCGGAGTGTAAGGGGTTTTACCAACATCCTTACTTGTGCCTTTGGAAACTCCGAAATTCCGGTGAGTTGGGGAGGTTCCCCGGTTTCTGCTCGGCTCGTTGGAAACGGCGGTTTCTTTTAACAGATTTTGAAGCGGAGTCTGCCTCACGTTCCAAGCATATTTTTTGTCTATTCTGAATGAGATGAATAGATGAACCATGGGCAATTGCAATAAAATCACCTCTGTGATGTTTCAAAACTGTCTCTGCTTGAACAGTAGGAATGTAAATCAAAAAATCCTTATCACACCTCCAAAAATCAGCATCTTATGCCCCAAGTTGTTCTGTCCCAAGATCCATGTCGCCCAATACAAGCAAAATCCAAGTTTCAAAAGCGTCATGTAGGTGCCTCCCAAAGCAGGATCGCTAATGCGCGCAAAGAAGGCCATTTGAGAGACAAACATGCATTGACTGGCAACCTCAGGTCATAAAGCAGGATGTTCCATTTGGGTTTGTTAGGATCAATGGTGAGGATCAATGGTTTGTAGCTTAAAACTTATAACCTACTTCCAAATGGCCTTATTGGGGTTCTAACCCACCTGATTCCTAACCTTTTACTAACTTCCTAGAACATGATAGTAGCAGGAAATTGCTGGAGGGGGGGGGGGGTGAAACTAGTTTTTTTCCGCCTGAGATGTGCCAAGGTCAAAGCTTGTTATATATGTTGATAATGATCCCACCTAATTCGGTATATAAACCCCTATTAAGAGGTTGATGACCATCCCTACAATAGGAAAACCATATGAGGCTAAGACCCCAGCAGCAGCTCATTTCAAAAATGAGTGTCCTTTTTCAGCAAAAGGTTTTTCGACTCTATTCTGGGCCCCATGTATCATGGTATGATTTCAGAATCCCTAGAACAAAGGAAATTCATCGCAAAAACATCGGAAAACAATTGAACATTGAACATGTCAAACTTAAAATGAGCCACGGGGTGGGGAAATAAAAAAGAAAACAAATCGTCAGAATCCCATCCAAACAAATTCACTGGTTGGTGGATAGGGATTCCAGTGATGAAAAATGTCGTGTGGTTTTTTGTATCTCGAATTCATCCATTGAGGGCAGGCTTTCCATCCCTACATTCTTTATGTAGAGATATGGCGGCCTCAACCAACCCACGATTTTTGTTGGGTTTTTCAATTTCTGAAAGGTGACCAAAATCTTCCAAGTCATTAAACCCCAAAGCTTTCAAATCAGGATTTTCAAACATTAAAAAAAACTAAGATTCATCATCAAATCACTGGGGTATAGGATGAAGTCTATGAGTCTGGAAAAAACATAGGGGAAGAAAATTTCATTGATAGTGTGACCACAAAATATACCCAATCACTCAATGTATGGTATATTCACCTACATGTTGTTCATGTTTATGGTAAATGTAGGCAAATATACCATACATTGAGTGTTTGGGTATTGAACAAAGCAATCTTTCAAGTGAGATTTTTCAAAATCCAATCGTTGGAAGCTTTGGGTAAGAATCCGGTTCTCAAACAGTACTAGTTGGTGGTTGAACCAATCCATTTGAAGAATATGCTCGTGACATTTCGTCCATCTCCCCAAGGTTCGGGGCGAAATTTAAAAAAACGTTGAGTTGCCACCACCTAGCTTTGAATCTTGGAATGACCTCAGCCACCTCCAAAAAGAAATTCCCAATCGATCCCATGGGATCGGATCTCTCAAACTTCTTCACTTTTCCCCGAGGCACTGTTGCAAGGAAATAAACCAAGACCACAGCAGAGTAGAACCTAAGCGCAACTCTGCCGATGTTTCTGCATTGTGTTTTTTTCCGTTTCGTTTATTTTTTTTTCCGATGCTGCTCAAAATGGATGCCATGTGTGTTTTCATAAAGAAAAACGGAGATTCGGATTTCGAACCTGCGGTCGTCAAATCGGTGATAAGGTGATTTATATGAAAGAATTTAGGAAACTTTTTGGGTAAAGCTTCCTGTGAGGGTTGAGGTGGTCTGGAGGAGATGTTGGAAATGCCCAGTTTTGTTTCAACTTCAGCTGGATGAAACTTTGTTCAATGTAAACTTTGGCGCATGTTTGTTCACCTGAAAAGCATGAAAATTGACTCCTTGAAGAGGAGATTTCTTTTGAACAATTTCACCTAAGACTTGCGGCATCCACACCTTTCAGCGTCACCTGTGCATCCCACAGAGGCATGGCTGTTTTTATTGCAAACAGGTCACAGCCACGGAATTTCACCACGATGAAGAGCTTCGGATGGTGTGCAACTCACAAGCACTGTGGACACCAACACCTGCAGGGCGCCCAGTTGCCGAAGAGAATTTTCGCTTCCACGCCCTTTGTTCAGTAGCAAAACCATACAAGAATTGTATCGACCTTTCATAACGGGGGGGAGGATTCACCAATAGTTTTTTGAGGCTATCTGAGGTCTAAATCCAACTGAAATCAGTCGAATTCACCCATAAAACCTTTAAAACGACCGAAAATTTATTACATACTTGGGGAAATCGGGCAGGTTCCAGATGTCCCCGATGAAAAAATCAATAGGTTCTCAGGTTTGTATCTTGTATGTTCAAGCCTTCCTTCTCCATGTCGTTTAGTTTTCCCAAACGATGAAAGGTCGTCGGTGGATATAAGGGCTATGGTTCAATTGTTGAACTTTCACTGTCCGTTTTTGACTGGGTGGGGGAGCATCTCAAAACAACGTCAAAATAGCTCATGCTGAAAAACTCTGACACGAAGAATATTCCAATGATACTGTTGATGGACAAAATCCTGCACCACCAAGCATGATGAATATCCCATTATTTACAGGGTTTTCACCATCCCAGGTGGTGCAGGATTTTGTCCATCAACAGTATTTCCTTGATATTCCCCCATGCTGGAAACCCTCCATTTTGCATCCCAGTGCAGCATCGCCATATTGTCGTCCCTTCGTCCCATGAAAATGTTTGCCACATCTCAACACGATATGCCAGGTGTATGTTGTTGTTGTTGTTCTTGTTGTTGTTGTTGTTGTTGTTGTTGTTGTTGTTGTTCTTCTTCTTCTTCTATTTGGATTTGCATACCGTCTACTTCAATTTTCTATGGTTCACTGGATTTGGTCCTGCAGTATTAACTAAAAAAGTGGTCCAACGTCAAGTTTACCCACATCAAAACAGCAAGTTTGGATGAAACTAAATATTTCCCTCCATAAAACTAAGATAGCCCTGGAAAATGTATTGTTGAAGATGAAATTCCCTTGTGGGGATGAGACAATTCTCAGGGGCTTTGGCTGTTAGTTTCAGAGAGTGTAACTCCAACATTTCACATAAAAAAAAACACGTTAACCCCCCCGGTTGAAGTGGTCCAAGTTTCCATACGGTTGATGGTCCAGAAATCCAAAACAACCAGTTGATATGGTAAATATCCCATTATTTACAAGGTTTGATACGGTGGTTGCCCGGATTTCTGAACCATCAACGGCATGTTTTTTTTTCACAAGGATGCTTGACTTTCCGAAAGACCATCTTTTCTTTGGACCAGGCACGAGAAGAACTCGCCAAGGATACGCTTTCATCGCCAAATTCCACGGCGTGGTGTTGCTCGTCCAACGAGAGACGACTGCAGGTAGAAGGATTACCACCTCAGGTTGACTGGTTAACGGTCTCCGGTCCGAAAATTGATACACCCCGCTAGGGATCCAATCACCTTGTCAGAAGATGATTGGGATGTATAATCACTCAGCAAGATTCCATTGGTTCCATTACCATTCTCAGAAGGTGATTGGATCCTTGGGGACCATTAAACTCATTACACCATTGGTGGTAAAAATTGCCTTTCAATAGCAGCCCTTCTGCCATGAGGTTTCAGGGATGTTTCCCTTCAGCCAAGCCACAGGCATCATCCCTGAAGCAATATAGGCCATGTGTTCCTGCTATCCCGGAGCTTATGGAGCTTAAAAAACACAAAACTGTATGGGTATATTCACTTATACCAAAAAACATAGAAATGTAATGAAGCATTCATGTAGGCAAATATATCATATACATTTGAGTTGTTTGGGAAGTTGAAGCTTTTTGGTTCACTGGTAACCTAATAGGAATCCAAAGATTTTGATAAAAAGGCAGATCTTTGACCAATTCATATGCAAAAAGTGCCCAATGAACTACCCACCGAAAACTAACATGACAATGGAAAACCCACTGTTTTGAGAATGTATTTCCTATTGAAAATGGTGATTTTCCAATGTCATGTTAGTTTTCAGGGGTGTAACTCTGGTGTTGTTTGTTTAACCATCTCAAGTGGTTCAACAGATGCTGTTAATGAACTGACCCGGACATCTTCACTTTAAACGCGTCCGTTTGGTTTTAGATTTCCATAAACGATTCATTAAGGCTTGGCAAAGCCCGGACTGAGTCATTTAATAATGTTCCATTTAATGTGGGATAAGAGCATGGTCAAAATGTTGGAATGTATAGATAACATATATATATATATATGTAACATATATGTGTGTATATATAAATATGGTATACCCTCCCCAAAATTAACAAAGCGCCTGAAAGGAGGAAACACTTCCGAAAAGGAAAATTCATCTTCCAAGCCTAGTGTTTCAGGTGCTTTTGCTGTTAGATTCAGGGAGGGTATATATACGCCCCAACCCGCCCTCATCCTTAGTGGCGCTTCCCAGCTGGGAGGGGTTTTGGGCACCTAACCTCTGTCAACTCATGGAGTTTACCCGTTTACCAGGTGCACATGGAATTTTCAAACATACCAAACCGAACGTCCAAGATTGGTCACTAGATGTGTTGCTTATATTTCTATGTATTGTCAAGATGTTTTCCCACTAGGATTGGGAACTTTTTTTAAGTCGAAGGGTTTGAAATCAACAAATTCCAAAGGGTGTTTTTGGTTTTTGACAGTCTCCACGGGTTTTAGATCAAACATGTGATATTAGGGACACAAGGCCCCTAAAAAAGTCCCCATAAACACACAAGAACTTGAACCACCTATATCATCCTTGTATGGTATATCTACCTACAGGGTAAACGTGGGATGGGCCATGTTCCACCAAAGCAACCGAACAGTTCGCCGTAAGACTATCAGCCAAGCCGCAGCTGGCAGCGTATTTCGGTTTAGGCTGAAGGTTCAGACCCCGCAGTCTGACTGGAATATTTCCAAAGGAATTTGTTAATCCAAAGTTATCATATCCCATACCATCCATGGGACTGGTATATTTACCTACGTGAATGGATGATTTTTATGGTCAATGTAGCTAAATATGCAAGTCCCATGGATCCTATGAGTTTGGTATATCTCAAAGTTATCATATCATATCATATCCACATCCGGGAAAACTCAAAAATACTTCAAAAGTCGGACAGAAAAACACATACCCTCCAGGAAACTAACATATCCCACCTAGCGAAAAGAAAAATCATCGACTCAAAAGTGACTTGGGTGGGGATAGGTTAGTTCCCAGGAGGGCATATTTCACAAACCTTTTAAGCTATGCAACACATACAGTTATCACTAGGAACTCATGCAGGGCTCACCAATTTTTAGCGCCGAATCCAGCTGCAAATATGGTTTAAAGTGGTTCATTTGAGACAAAGAATGAAGCAGGGACTATACATATATATATACATATGTACATATATATATATATATACATATTTAATATATATATATACATATACATATCATGTATACATCTATATAATCTATCCGTTAAACTGCTAAACATGGGAATTGGATTTCATCCAAAAACTCACTACCCCGAGGTCCTAGGTTTCTTTTTTTTCGTTGCCTCGTTTCAGCTGTTTCACCCCTTCACCCCTCCCGTGGCACCTTATGTACACCAAACTCTTGCAGTTTCAATGGACCTACACCTTTCCCACAAACCCAATCTACGGTGTATGCTGGTGTGTTTGTGTACCAACATGTGGTTATATAATCTACTGGGTTTATGCATGTAAAGTGTTCTACTTGTGACAGTTCGAGTGCCTGTGACAGTTGGAAAGTGCCAGATTTGGAATGTGCAAGAATTTTCTGCCACAGAAAGTTGTTGGAGAAGACTGATTTGAGTACCTAACTAACGATCTGGGAAAGTGCCCGGTTTCTTGAATGCTTAGTCTTCGACATGATTTCCATGATAAATCGCATGTGTTATTTTCTAATGAAAATATACATGAAAGCACTTTGGATCTTCTATGGAACATAAAAAAACACCGTTTCCACTTCAGAAAACAAGAAAAGACTCTGAAAATAAAACAGCTCATGTTTCTTGAGCTCATGTTTTCACCAATGCATCTGACCAAATTATGATATATTTCACCAAGCTAGATTTCCGTCAAATAAGGGGGTCCTTTTTTTCCCTTCCTCAGTTACCTTTTGGGGGAAATCGGTCCTGTGAGGTCGCCAATAATTTGACCAGAATATATTAAAGAAAAAATAGTATATATGGGTGTTTCCGAAAATAGTGGTACCCCCAAATCATCCAAATCATCCATTTAAATAGGGTTTTCCATTATAAACCATCCATTTTGGTTTACCTCTATTTTTGGAAAACACCCATAGAAGTACGACCAATTTGCGCAGAATTTTGTTTCAAAAGAATTGGATTCTATCATGGATGACTGAAACACCCCCGAAACACCATCTGTAGGTTCGGTCGTTGCGACTCCTGACTGACTGAGACGACTCCGAAGAAATGGAAAACAAACAAAAAACCAACGACGCGTGACGTTTTCGACGCTTTGAAAAAAAGAAAACAAGAAATATAATTAAGGGTGGAAAAATCTTGCAAAGACCTACAAAAGACAATGTCTTTTTATAGAGTCTTACTGAAAACACATGAATACCTATATAAGATTCTACAATCCAACACATTTCAAACCGCATTAACTCTTCTGGGCGGATTTCGTGATCCTAAAGCAACATCGAAATAGCTGTTTGGTCACGTGATAGTTCTTGTCGGTGACTGGGGTTATATAACTCGGATTTTCCTGAGGATCTTTAAGGGAGCCCACTTGTTGTATGTGAGAAAATGTAAAACGACATGTAAAAGTACCCAGTAAACCCCATGATTGCATAACGATTTCATCAGTACTCACATCACATCATTTATACACTAGAACTTTAACATGAATCCAGAAACTAATTGATGGGTTTGCTACAACGTTTAGAAGTTCTACAGAATATGGCTAAAGTATCTAGCTATTCAATTTCAGGGATGCATCTATCCAACCACCAGGCATCTATGTATCGGATATCCAAGCCACCATCTGCAATGGCAAAGGGAAATTTCCAGGTGATCAACAGCAGAAATAGGAGTCGCACTGGATGAAGTGCCAGGATTTTGAACATATCTTGATACGCTTTGGAGATGCTTTCCTTGGATAGGCATAGGGTCTGAACGAAAAATGACTAAAAAATCTTGGTATCTGATGATGTCTGATGATGTCTGATATGCTTGTGTGTTTTTTGCGGAAGAAGTACCAGCACGTGTTAGCAAAGATGTAAAATTCAAGAAGAACAATACTTCTGGTAAGACTTGAGACATCCTTTTCCTCTGCGAAACAAAAAAAGACTTCCGGAAATGTGTGCCACCATTGTTTGACATTTCAACTCTAAACGTGTAATATACATAATCATATATACATTGCATATATGTCTGTAAAATATCTATATAATTCTATATATGGGTCCTGGGTCGCAAGTTGTTTCAGATGAAACTTGGACATGATCTTCTGAAAAGGTTGGCAATGAATCTGGGGGCAACAAGAATCACAGGGCTTCATCCACAATTCCTGAAAACTGTGGCATTCTTGTGGAGGATTTCCTCTTTTTGGACCATATACGTAACAACCCACCTTTTGAAGTCATCTGCATCACGTGATGTCTCTAAATTGACACTTCCTGAAGATTGGTAGTGTAGTAACCGACCGTCGTGAATTGCATGCTGCTCATTGCAATTCAAAGCGGGTCGAAGCTTCTGTCACTGAGTCCAAAGCAAACCCTGAAAAAAATATCTAGTTGGTGGTTTCAACATTTTCAACCCATTTGAAAATATTAGTCAAACTGGATCATCTCCCCAGGTAGTGGTAAAAATGAAAAATATTTGAGTTGCCACCACCCAAAAAAAAATATTGACTTGTCAAGGATCGGGTTCATCATCTGGAGGAATAGCACCTTCAGACTTCAGCAGTCCAACCAACAAAGTCACAACCTCTGCAGCTGAATGTCGAGTAAAAAAACAGTAAAAAAAAACGACCATGAACTGCCTATTTTGCCAGAAATGTGGGACTTCAAACTTCAAACAAGTCAAAAACAACATAGCACCAAGGAAGGCTGAAAAGAAAGGACCATTTTACTGTATATGATGGGCAATTATCTCATCGAATGATCCATGTAATGCAGTGCTACTGTTCAAATCTGCACAACGCCACAAAGTCCCTTGTGTTGAACGCTTGGCCATGATAGGACTGGACTGCTTGTCTGCTTGGGCTGTTCGGTGAACCACCGGAAACTACTGAAAAACAATCAAATAAGTAACTTGCATCAATCTACGTCCCAAGGTGAAATATAATCAAATTAAAAACAACCAAGGGTCCTAGCATCTTCAGTTTACTAAAATTGCCTTTGCGCGTCCCACGCCACTAGCAAACGTCACCTTTTAATGCCCCCCAGAAATCACAAATCATTCTAATGGTATACCACTTGGGCAAAAATTCACCTCTTTTTTTTGAGGGATCTACGGTGACCCGTTGAGTCTGAAATCCAAGGTTGATATGAAAAATATAGGAAAACCCACCAGTGGTCCCCCGCATGACACCCACCTGCCTTTGTGAACCTTCAAAGAGTGAAGTTGGTTATTTTCTCCATCAATTGGCTCCAAAACTAAGACATGTCCAACATGATCACCTGAAAAATAGGATGTTCTTAAACAGAAGTGCACATACCCAACCTGGGAACCAACATATCCCATCCCAGCCGGCACTTTTTGAGTCGATGATTTTTCGGCTGGGGGACCCGTTCGGTGGGACATTTATCCGTTCCGACCTTGAGGGTATCCCATGATTAGTCGTGATTCACAAGGGGAACCCTGCGTCCAGCATCCACTTCCGACGAGCTGCAATGAAAATGAAGCCCCATAGCGTTATAAATTCCTCAGGTTCGCACCGTGTTTTCAGACCCACAGGGTAAAACCCCGGAGACATGCCATTGGTCTGAAGGATTTGTTCGGGAGGGGTTCTCAAATACTGCTGACCATGGATCATTCACACCCCCGAAGTAAGAGGTGGAAGCCGAAGAATGGTTCAGAAACACCTTGATACCTAAAATCAGGATCCTCGGAGAGTCGGATAGTCAAACATTTGGATAAGAAAAAAGGTGGTTGGTCCAGTTCACTCCCCTTGGGGATCTTATGGGATCTTCAAAAGATCCCCTTGGACATCTTGGTGAAATCTCCCTTGCCAAGCATCAGCTTTCTTTAGCCAGTACAATTATTATTAAGTGAAGTATTCCATATATATATATATATATGTAAAGATGTATATGTATATATAGGTACATACATATATGTAAAAGTATGTATGCATATTTATGTACATATACACATATATTATACATGTACAGATAGATACACGTATATCAATACGTCCACATATATATATATATATAATTTATATTTATGGCTACATGTGAGGAACGGTGTGATTCATACTTCCGAACCTGCTGGATTCGAAGGCCACAACAACAAGTTACAACTTAGAACATTTCAAACAAACTCAGTCTGGATTCCAAACAACCTTTGAAAACACGCCGTTTTGGTAACAAAGTGATTCTATAATTCATCCATCTGAATGAAAAAAAAAATCCATGCATGATCCTTTTGGAGCCCTTCCCCCACCAATGGTTGGCAACTCTCAGGCTTCCCTAAAAATGAAAATACTGCTGCCAAGCCAAAATTTCAGGCTATCATACCACCCGAAAAAACGCAACAAATCTTCTGTGAAGCAATTCTTCAAACTGCTGATTTTTTTTTCTATATCTTTTCTTACCAGATGTTTCAACTAACGGACCGACACAAAAGGGTTGTTCGTGAAACATCATCCAATTCATACACCACCGAAAACGAACGAATCTCTCCAAAAATGGAACTATTTCAAAAGGAAATGAATCATCTTCCAACCATTGATCTTCAGGGAATATTCGTTACACGATCACATCTCCCACTGAATTTGGTGCCGGCTGCTTGGTTCGGGATATGTGAACGAGGTTTCGGGTAGTTTGAAGGGTAGTATAACTTTGGGAAAAAAAACATTCACGAGATATTTGCTCTGTCACAACCAGGGCCAAGATTCAGCCAATGTGATGAGTCCAAAGTGCTCCAGTACCATAAATCCAGTAAAGCCAATAGCCTAACTGGGGAAGTTTGCTCGTTGGTTTCAACCCAAATCGAAAAATATGTGTGTCGAGCGACCCATTTTCCACTTCCATGATTATGGGAGGAAGAGTATAAATCCACAAAGTGAACTAGTTGAAACAACTGTCGGATTGCATAAAACGTCACTTCCCCGTGTCCGAAATGTTGATCAATTGTCTTGCTCCAATGGTTTTGTTCACCAGTTACAGATGACATCCCAAGAGTTTCCCCTTCACCAAACCAAAGAACAAGCAGTTCCGCCAGCTTCATCAGTCTCATCAGAGAAAAGTGGACGCTTCTATTCACCAAAAGCTTTAAGAGGAGGACTTACCGCACAACGCCCCAATGCCCTTCCCAAACCCCAAACCCATCTGGTAAAAGGAGCATATCCCAGTGTCTGCCCAATGGCGTTGCAAGTGGCCTCACGCTTCCAGTGCTGCAGTTCCAACGTTTGGCAATTTCTGCTATCATGGCTTTGGGACTTGAACATCTCAAGATTGTTCACTACTAAGGTTTTAGTTACTTGCTGTGTTAATGAAGTCAATTAGTTCGCAGGTTGTAGAGGTATTTAGTTCGTTGGTGACATAATCAGTTCTCTGGTTCGTAGTGGGCTAGCTCTGGTAGTCAGTCATGTATGTCATGTGGTTGATTGGCTGGTCACTTCCCATTTATCACTGGACGTTCCACGCTTATCTCTATATGAATGCTAGGGCTGGGAATTCAAGTACCCAGTTGAGAAACATACACTCCCTGAAACTAACACTTTGCGTGGAAAAATGGTAGTTACGTTCCTTTTGACCATGTTCCAAAACTGGAATGAGGGAATGAATCCCCGTCATAACCATGTATGGTTTCATTCCCTCATTCCCTACGAAGGGCCACCCAGAAAATGTTGGGCAAGTTTTTTTAATAATAAATTGTTTCGTTGGTTGAGCAATAAAGATAAACAATTTCTTCGAGAAAGTTAGCAGGTGATTTACCATATCAAAAATCTACCAAAAAGAATGAATATTCATTTTTTGGTGGAACATGATTGACAAAGAAAAGGAATTTCAAGTTAAAAGCGTGTCGTTGGAAACTGTATCGGACCGATACCATCTTTTCACGGGGCAACATTCCCTTTTTGGAATGCAGCTTCTCTCAAGTGTCAAACTGCTTGAACAAACACATGGACACAAGTAAAACGCACACACATGCACACACTATCTCTATATGGACATAGTATAACAATTTATATGTCAATTTATACTCATGCACTGTATATCTACCATCAATATGTGTATATATTTAAAATATATGTGATTATATATGCATCAATGTAAATGTATATATATTATATATATATGCACATTCTTGAACCGTTGGTGATATATCAAAATTACGTTCAGTCTTCCTTCATACAATCTAATTACTTTCTATTTAAGGTGGAATTCTAACCTGAAACCATAAATTCATGCCGTACCAAACAATCTGAAACGAGAAATTCGGATGCCAGGTGGAAATTGGCTCCCTTCAGTTTTGGGTTGTCAGATCCTTAGGTCTTGGGATTGTTGGTCAAGGTGCTGCATATCCCACATTCTCTTTACGAAGGATGGCCAAAGCCCATCCATCCACAGCAATGTCCTCCGATCCACTTCGGGATGTTTTTTTAATGTTTCCAAGCAAACCAACCATCTTTGGTGTAAGTTGAATTTGTGAAAAAACAAAAAAACACTTACTTGAACTTTCTTGTTGTTGAACTTGTGTGTGTGTGTGAGCTATAATTCAGATCCGTGGCTTTGGTGGCAGGGTTGCTCAGGAATTTTGTTGCCACAACACCATTTCTTGCATCGAAATATTGCTCCAGGTCATTGTGTAAAAAACTCAATTCTTTCAACAAACGGGATCTTTGTTCACTTAGACCCGGTGATCAAACTCAACTGATTCGTGGCAAGCCCTCAAAGCCTTCAAACGGAAGCCCCTCCTGGGTGGCACAAAGAAAGTAGAGGAGGAAGAACAAACAGGTGAGGCTCTTGATCTCAGGTTTGTCCACCTGACGTTTTCTGCGAACAAAATTTGGAAATGGCAGCCAGTGGTAAAGGGTTGGTTGGGATGGATCGTAGGTAGACCCCAAACAGTCTAGGCAAATTCAGAGTGAACTTGTGATTTGATGGAATTGTATGTTTGAAGTAGTGGCGAATTCATGATATCAACTGGCGAAGTAGGTTGGTTCATCAACATTTCATCGTTGGTTTTCATTTTGGAACTACAGAATCACACTTTGAATAGGGCTCGCCCTTACCCCTACCTCAAACGCCAGAAAATTTTCAGTTTCAGACCGTGGGTTGCTACCACTCCTTCCAACAAAATATGTGTTGCGCTATGTGTGAGTCAAGGGTGAAACATGACCTCCTGTTAAACCATTCATGATTTCGGACTTGTTCTGAATGAGAATATCACTTCACGAATCTGATCCAATCTGCAATTTCTTGAATTCGTCACTAAGAATTATTCTCAAAGACAAAACCACCCATTGTTTAGAAAAAAAACGTTACACCGTTCTTTATGTGTATTTTTGTTAAGTAGTTGTTTTTTGTGACATGACAAAAACCGTGATCTTGAACCCAAACTTATCATTTTTTCACATTCACTATGATCTGAAATCGCAAACCTTTCCGGGGCCGTTCGTCATTCTCCCGCACCCAAAGGAATGGACTGCTACATGGATTGCCGATTGAGATTGGGAATTCCCGAAGTCCTTGAGGTTCAAGGTGCTTATCATGGGCTTATTCCCCAACCCAAAATATGTCTCCAATTTAAAAAAAAAACGCGAGTTTTCGACCGCCAACTATCTGGGTCCCAAACAGTTGAACAAAAAAAGGGAGTTGTTTTCGACATTTATTCTTGTTGCCTCCTACAACTGGAAGTGATTTCAAAAAAAAACGTTGACTAATGTTTTTCCTTCCGATTTGGATGTGTCTCAATTACAATATATTATAATAACATAATCATATATAATAACCTTCCCTACGTTGAGGCCGTGGTCTATCCAGCAGAATTGTTAGCCGACTGTTAGCCCAAGGATCATAGAGCAAAGAGTCCAAGGATCCAGCAACAACCAGCATCACCTCGCTTTTTTGATGCCGTGATTTCAAAACACCCTGTCTACGCTCGGCACGAAAAAATGAAATCGTGAGTCTTCGGAAAGGGCATTGACATGCATTGACAATGATAACGCTTTTGTAGATAATAATAGACTGAGAAAAAATCCAGACATTTTCTCAAAAAAACAACAACACACTCAATGATCTTTCTTTAAATTAGTTATAGTAAATAGTTGGTAGGTTTCATACGCTACAAGTGGCGAAAAACTCCACAGTTACGAAAACCATACAGGCAGGCACTATTTTCCGGTGTCCCGGACTTGGAATCATCAGAGGTACATGTCTACATGTCTACAGTTTCACGGTTTCACTGCACTGCACCCTCTGAGTTGTCAGGCTAAACCAATGGCCAACTGTGTTGGGATCAGCCAGGTCTTCCTGCGAGCTGGGCGCTGGGCCCTTTGGGATGGAGAGCCCCTACCGTAGCTGTTTAACCCCCCCCTCGGTTGGAGCCCTTTAAAAACGGGATGTATACCGACCTTACCCAATAAAAGGATATAAAAGGGGATTCCCTATGAAAAATGGAGGGTGTTTTCTTGTTTAAGGAAAAATTGTAAAACTTCATATCGTTTTTGAGTGTGATGTGTCTCAAGACATTTTGTGGCGGTTCCCCGCCCTTCCCCCCCCCACCACACACTTGGTAGTGTACGCACACACACACACACAGAAAGAAAACAAACAAAGAAACAACTGTATGTACACCCCCGGAA
>DF241041.1:56711-91887 GCA_000507305.1 Breviolum minutum Mf 1.05b.01
CCCCTAAGGGTGAAGTGCCAAAACCATGAGAGGGTCCCTATTTCCCCTATTTCCCCTATTTTGGTGGTCCATGTCTTGCTGCGATGACAAGACATGGACCACCAAAATAGGGGAAATAGGGGAAATAGGGGAAATAGGGGAAATAGGGACCATCTCATGGTTTTGGCGCTTCACCCTTAGGGGCAATAGGGGATATAGGGACCCTCTCATGGTTTCCTGCTGCATCTTGACCGACTATGGTAACTACAGTAGGGACCTTTGCTTATAAGCAACACCCTGTGCTTGTAAGCATCTTCTGGTGGCACATCTCATCAACAAGTCTTTCTTACCATAATTTCTTGTATCTTCGAACATGAATTTGCTGAAGCAGCAGCTATTACTTAACAAGTTATAGTGAATTTACCCCATGTGAACTTAAATTATCTTCATCTTGTCTTTAAGTCAATGCTAATTAAACAACTTTTTATCATTAATACAATATGAATGAAAAATGGTAAAATAATTTGAATTGACTGTGGAAATAAGACATGAATATTATGATTTGAAAATCAAAAAATTAAACAATAAAAGAAAATGACAGTAATCAATAAATCAAAAGAAGCCATTACGTTATTTCATGGTAGTAAGCAGCCCCATGACTTAAACATATGGAAAAACAATGTAAGTAAATCAAAACTTGAAATAAGGAATGAGATTGTATTTGAATTAAAGCCCTTAATAAATAATGAGTNATAATTGAAAATAATGAATGTAATGGTTTAAAATTAAAAATATATGATTTACTTACATTGTTTTTCAATTAATGATAATAAGTTTTTAAATTAACATTGTTTTTGCTTATCATAAGGGCTGAAGCAACATTGATTTATAAGGCTGTAGTTGTAAGAAACTTAATAAATCAAGCAGCCCCAATGATAATAAGAAACATTGAAACAATGTCGGTAAATCAAGTACTAGTATTTACCTCATGTGAAATAATTTAACATAACAAGTTGTATTTACTTACATTAATAGTGAATACATTTTTTCATTTTAAATTTAGCAAATTTTACATTTTTCAACGTAGATGTTTTCTTTAGAGTCAATTTGTTATTTTCACATTTTCAATATTTTCAATCGCATAAAATTAACAACATTATTACAAATTAAATGTTAACACTTAATCAAACAACTTTTATTAATTTTTACAAAAAAAAGTCAAGTAAAAATCTATTAACACAATCATGCATTTTCATATTTCTTTAATTAGTACAAAAAGTAGTTCATTGATTTTTCACTACTAATACTTCAAGTTTCTTCATTAAGGGCTGAAGCAACATTGATTTATATAACTTAAATTATCTTCACCTTGTCTTACTTACCCTAACAAGTTGCTGAAGCAGCAGCTCCATGGGGCCCGGATTTTACCCCGATCCCATATATATATATATATTTATATAACATCTATATACACCTTTAGTTTAAGTGGTTTGCCACCGAAGCTACACTCTAATTTTGCCCAGAGAACTCTTTGGTTTCTAGACCCAAAGCGTGAAGCAAAGCGTCAAATCCGCCCCCATGCCGAATCCGAATTCACCGACTGAATCACTGCATCTCAATTGCGAGCAGTTTCAACAAAACCCCGGGTGGTTGTTTTTTCCTCCCCTAGGAATCTTGACCCCTCAAAAGTGGTTATTTATACAGCTTCAAAGCTCTTTATATATATATATATATAAAAGGGTCCAATGATTCCTAGGGTCCATCAAAAGCGGCTGCTAAAATAGTTGGTTTGTTTTTGTTGATCGTACATCTTCAACTTAGTGAACTTCTGAATGCGTGGGAGTCATTAAAAAAGGGGGATATGCAAACATGAATGCACTCCCCTACATCTAAGTCACGAAACAAGGGTATCAGGGTCATCTCGGCTCATTGCAGAACAGCATCCAGTCATGATGAATGTAGTCATCCCTATGTAGTCGACTTAAACTTTTCTATCAGAGATGGAGACCTGGAATTTAGACCCAAATTTGCCCCGGAATGTCCCAGCTCAAATATGGGTATTTGGCATTCCAACATGAGAATCAATTCATGGCTGTGTTCTGACCACTAGTAAGTAAACCAGTATACCACATATCCGCTTCAATTGACAAGTTTCATCTAAAAGAAAGATTTGCATCATCTTGTATCAACGCTCAGTTTTCTGATGGCCGGAATGCTTTCCCGTCATTCCCATATAATCCATACATGGTATGAATACTATCTATGTCCCTATACGGACATTTCTCATCTGGCAGGCGCATCTTTGACCAATGTTGACAAAAAGTTTGCCTCAAAACAGTGGAAAAAATAAACCTCGCCCCGTTTTTGATCAACCAAAAAAATGGTTGGTGTGTTCACCCCATCTGAAAAATATTAGTCAAAATGGGTTCATCTTACCCAAATAATTAAGGGTGAAAATAAAAAATATTTGAGTTACCACCAGCTAGATTATTCTTTCTTAATTCTTGTTTTGTTTGGGGCACCAAATTTGTGGCTTACCACAGGTTTTTGTTGCTTTCCAAATAGGGGTGAAAAAGTTCAGTTGCAAAAAGAAACAGTCGCAAAAAGAAACATATCCTGGCGGCTGGTATATCTATAGTTTGTTTATTTTTCAGGCCCATTGAGTTGACAAACAAAAAGGACCTCGGGTCCCTTACTTTCCATGAAATCCTGGTTGGTTAATAGGGATCCTTATTATGCCTTATTATAATCCATAATATATAACAGGGGACCGTATAATTCCCTACTTCATCCCCTATATACCCAAAACTTTTGAAAAAATTGAACCTTAATACCGCAACTCAATGTTCGGCTGTACCAGCTCCCGATGTAGTCCCTGTATGGGTGTTTCCTTAAATGGCGGTACCCCCAAAACACCCCAAAATGATCATTTTTAGTAGGAAACCAATGGTTGTTGGGTACCACCATTTTAGGAAACCCCCATATACCTAAAACAACCAGGTTGTTTTTCATTGCTCAGTTGAAAACTGCTCACTGGGACTCACTCTTGGAGTTTGAGAGGCCAAAGTCCTTTACGTCGATGGTTTTTGGTCACCATTCATGACCGGGTTTTTGTCACCTGCCCCTTTTGGGGGAGGTGTCTTTGCGCGTGAACCCAAAATTCAACAGTTGGGTTGATCCCAAGGCCCACTGAATTAAAGCCTTGATTTGGGATATTATTGTTTTTTGATATTTCTGGTGCTCTTTATGGTGCTCAGCGTTGGTAGTCTTCGTGCTTTTACTGGTGTTTTTTGCAGTGCGTTCTGGTGTTTATTTTTCCGGTGCTTGTCCCCTTACTTTCCCATGTTTTTCCATTTGCGGCGGTTCTGATGCTTTGTTTTTCGTGCTTTGCTCGCTGCCATTCCGTGCTTTTCGTCGTGGCATGTTCTGTAGGTTCCATTTTGCGTGTTTGCCAGGTGTTTTTGTGGTCTTATTTCTTGTGTTCTTTCATTGTTTTGTTCTTTCCCTGGTGTTTTTTGGTTTTCTGTTGTGCCCCAAGTCATATCCAAGACAAACAACCATGTTATTTTGCATTTTGGTCACTACGAGTTAGTAGTGAAGTTAGGATCTACACAACAGATCAAACAAAACATCCAGGTGTTTGATCTTTATCCAGGTGAAAACAAAAAGGTATAAAAGGTATGATAAGCATCATCACAAGGACACACTGCATTGACCAATAAGTATCATTACAATATATATATATATAATAAGTACTGTTGCCTTGACTTTGATGATAAGTTGCTGCTCTGTTGGACCGTTGGACACGGGTGATTGTCATAATGCTGAGGCCGAAGGGTGTTTTCAGTCCGCTATCAACATTAAGTCAGCATTGTTTCATCAGTCAGGGGATAGTTGGATGTATGTCCCAATCCCTAAGGCCCTAAGAAAACACCATAGATTGCCATGGGCACACTTGTTGTTGGGTACACCCAATTGTCCCTTGAATCAGGATCCATGTCTAATTTGAAATCTATCAAGTTATCAAGGGTAAATGTTTGGCCGTCGGCCTTGGTCCTCAACCACCTATGTGGTCGTTTCGATCGAGAATTCTCTGCATTTTTTTCAGGCTGTTCAGACGACACCGGCTGTACATAGAAAGAAGATCCAATTTTTGTTGCCAACTTTGCTGTGAAAAGCCTTTACTTACACAACAGCACCGTTTACAAATTGTTTGACACTACCCAACACCAGGGCGTTTTCGGAAGACAATACTTATGTTCCATATTCTTGATGACATGACTGCCCGAAGCCTGCTTGAATTTAACGTGGTTCCAACCTGCTTGAATTCCCAACTCAACCATGGGGACCCAAAACTACTCAACCGTGAGGTCGGTCATACCTTTTCAGGTGTTCATTGCTGGAACATGGGAGTGTCTCAAAATTAAGGCTTCAAAAACATCCATAAAA
This sequence comes from Breviolum minutum Mf 1.05b.01, assembly GCA_000507305.1. Lineage (NCBI taxonomy): Eukaryota > Dinophyceae > Suessiales > Symbiodiniaceae > Breviolum > Breviolum minutum. The sequence continues at coordinate 61,140 of DF241041.1, forward strand.
TTCTATTGCATGATTACTCAAAATGCACCGAAGAGTTTTTGGGGTGTGGGCGATGAAACAATTTGGGTTGACATACCATGTGGCCGATCAGGCAAAGTTTCTTCTTCCTCGTTTTCACGCAGGTGTCACCCGAGTAACAGTTACCGCTGTGTTGTTGTTGTTTCCTCCAATGTGACCTGATGCCGTGGCATCGATTCGATGGTCAAAAAACGTCGGATTCGTCAACCAAGCTTCGGGATTGATTTCATGAAAACAAACGATTTGTCTAACCCATAGTAATATTTACCTACATTCAGGTGATTTTTTATGGTAAATCTAGGTAAAAATACCATACGTGGATCCTATGGGTAATGGTAAAAATCCTCTGTTTTAAGGATGAGTATATGTGAAGAAATTTCCATCAAACAAATCCACTGAGGTCAACGAATTAAACTCCACGAAAAGGCCCTATGTTTTAAATGTTTTCATCAATTAGTTGAAGCTACAAATGGATGTAGAAGCCCTCGAAGTCCAACCACCATTTTTTAGTCCGGTTGGTTTCCGAGTTTCACCATTTTTTTAGTAGGGGTTTATCATCTTCCAAAAGGAACCACCATGTTTTTAATGGTGGTTGACTTCCAGGGGAAGGAGGTACCAAGAAAATATTTCAAGTTCTTTGGGATGAAATTCGAAGACATTGGGATCAGAGGAAATGAAGAAAATTCTGAATCTAATTTATCTGTCCCCTTAGTTTTGTATATATGATGTCTCTTTCGATGTTTGCTGTATGTTTGTTTGAAACCTCTGTAAAAATCCTGAATATGCCCAAACACTCAATGTATGGTATATTTACCTATACATTTGCCAAAAGAAAGTAGGTAAATACACGAAATATACCAGTCCCATAGATCCTATGGGATGGGATGTTTTTCCCCATCTCACTGAGCTCGACTTGCCTTGTAGTTTAGACGACTTCATCCTTTGCTCATGTGAGGTCCATGGGGTACCCCAGAGTATGTATATCATAAACATTTCAACCCTTCCACTTTTAAAAGGTGCTCCAAATATATATCTTGCTATTTTCAAATTCATGTTTTTTCACATAAAATGCTGAAATCCCCCGTTATACCCCCCAAATTCACTCAAAATTTGACCCAGAAATATATGTTGTTTTTTTGGCACCAAAATCTCCACCCAATCTGGACCGCAGCAGGAACTCCCAGGCAACCAGACTTCAACAACCGCTACCTCCAACAAGCTCCAAACCTCCGGCGAGGGTGATTTTCAACACCCGAAATTTGGGCGGCCAAAAAACCCAAGGGAGGAATCTCCCCAGGCGTTTTCTTTGGTAAACGGGGTTTCATGTATATGTATATATATACATATGTATATATATGTATATATATGTGTGCATATGGTATATATCTCAACTGGTTTGCAGTACTCCCCCCCAAAAGTAAACATGGAACCTGAAAATAGGTTCCGCTTTGAAAAGGAACATCATCTTCCAAACATCAATTTTTTGGGTTCCATGTTAGTTTTCAAGTGTAACTGGGCTGCTTTCAACAGTAGGAAGGGCTGTCGCTTGGCTGGTGTGGTTTTCCCGGCTTCTGTTGGTTGGTTCATCCCATGTCATGGAGGGATGATCTCATCCCTGCATGACCCAAGCAGCCAAGGGTGTTGACTGTTGACAAGGAAAGAAAGGCAAAAGTTGGAGTTACATTTCATCTACCATGTTCGGCGATGCTTTAAAGGATCCCAATACGTTGATAAATGTGATTGAATATCGTTGTAGTTTATTCTCCCTGAAGCTAGCTGTTTGTGATGGAGCTTATCTTCACATAGAACTTTAGTCCTCAATGTCGTTGCTATGCCTAAACTCACAAAGGGATGTGGCCGAGCCCCTGGAAGATGACTTGTTTGTGTCCTCGTTTACATGACAGTTCCTCTAAACCTCATGATTGTTAGAGGGAGGGTAGTGGATGTGATGGCTAAGCATAAATCAGAATTGAATAGATCAAACATTCTGGAAGTGTCATCATGATCATGTCAAAAACAGTCAAATCATCTATTGTCTTCTTTCAAATCTTTCGGCAGATTGTGCCCAAATAGACCTTATACAACCCACACTCCAATGTAGCCAGTCGCTCTTCGGCAATTTTTATCTCACGAATTTCTACCTTCACCCTCAGAAAATGAGATTCACGAACTGCAACCCTTCCTGCCATTATCAGGGTTCAGTGAAAAATGGTATTATGTCCAATAGGATTGTTCTTTCAAACAAAAACAAAAAAACACATGTTCCACTGAACCATTAACCATGGGAGAAAGAATAAAAAAATCTTGAATTGCGTAGTCTGTTTCAGAAACTTTTCCTCAGATGAAAGGACGTCATGTGACATTTTTTCATGCCGGTAATTTTTCGGAAGGCCCAAAAATGCTGCTTCCGGGTCACAAGCAGTTTCCGGGACCATGGTCATGAAGTTCACCTCAAGCAAAATGGTCATCAAACAGTTTGATAGTTGAGATATTTCACTTACCCATAGGATCCATGGGACGATTGTATATTTACCTACTTCTAGTTGATTTTTATGGTAAAGTGTAGGTAGATATACCATACGTGTATACATGGATCCTATGGGCAAGGAGTGTGCTTTTCCGGGATGAAAGAAACTTACGCATGAAATCAATCGCCTGCAAAATCGCAAAATTCTGACAAAATAGGAGGATTGTTGCTCAAATTTGACTCCCAAGAAATGAACATTTTCTGAGCACAAAATCACCTTATTCACCAAGCTTCGAGATATCTATGCCTCACTTTTCTTTTGGGTTCCTGATTCCATCCATACCCATCTGCCATCTGAGATATCCCTGGGATTTTTTCAGGAAAACCTCCAGGGATCGACAAATGACTTGCCCCACATTTCTTGTTCAAAATCAGGATCTCTCATATTTGATGATATTTTTAAACCATTGTGGATGCAAAAACCCACGCTTGCATCCTGAAACCAAGCTGCTGTCATGGCATAGATGAAGGCAAAAGCTACCAAGCCGGTGGTAATGTAACCTCAGATGCTCAATCAACCTCCGCTGTTTTTGGAGATCAAGTACTTTGTTGGCCTAACAATGAAGTGTTGAAATATATGACATAAAAACAAACATCAAGTTGCAAAGAGCTGATTTTGCTTTCACAACCTCTAAAACTTACTTTGGCTTATATACTCTGAATTCTTGCCTCAAACCTGGATATCTTTGAAAAAAACACACAAACTCACCGCCCAGTTTAAAAAAGAAAAAACTCACCGCTCCTGTCGTTGGTCAATAAACACCAAGCAACCAAAGGCCGGATGCCTTGACCATTCTCGTTTCCTGGCTGAGCTGCTGAGGAGAGGGGGTTCCGGCGGGGGAAGTGGGACACAACACGGATTGCTTGGTGCTTCGTTTGTTTGAAATATATCGCTCAGAATGGGTGGTGATTTGCAATTTTGATAAATAATATGTTTTCAAGATAGTTACTTAGTTAATTACTTACTTTGTTAGTTGGTTGGTTGGCTGGTGAGCTAGTCAATTAGTTCGTTGGTCGGCTGGTGGGTTACTTAGTTGGTTAGTTGGATAGATAGTTGGAGTTTGCTTTTTTGTTAGTTGATCCTGTAGGTTCTTTAATCTAGAATACGTGGTGTTTGAACACCACCCATGTTGAAACACGTGCTCCAATTTCTCAAGGTCGGATCGATCGAATCGGCCGACTTAGATCATCACATACTCCCTGGAAATTCAACAGTTCGCCCCTGAACGGGGAAAGGTTTGTCTTCCAACCATCATTTTTCAGGGGCAAACACGCTGTTAAACTTCGGGAGTGTAACTACAACTTGGTTTGGATGGTCTTTTTTTAAAGATGAAGAATGCTAAATACATGTTTTAACAAAAAAACAGGGTACACCTGGCACTAGCATGTCATTCCAAAAGCTCCGTGGTTTGCCTCCAAGTGGGAAAACAAAGTAATTCACGAACCTGGATGTCCCTTAAATAGTAGAAGGGTTCCCTAAATGAAGCTATACATACACATAGGTTGACATAATATCTATCTCAATATAACAAAAATAGTACATACAATAGATGTAACATACTGTAATACTTTGAAAATACTAACCGCAATGTAAAATATGATAATCGTGATATATGTATGTGTATATATAGGATATGTGTGATATAATAATATAATGACGCAATAGTATAACAATAACAACATAGCAATATAACAATAACATGTAATGACAATATAGCAATGTAACAATATAAATATATATATATATAACAATAACAATATATTCATACTATAATATAATCAATCAGAATTACTAATCATACTTGTCCCACCCTAAAAATTGCCCGGGCATTTTGCTGTGATTCCTTCTACAAGTCCTACCTTCGATAAATCTCCCGAAGGTAACCCAGCCTTCGTTGAGCTTCTTGTTTCTGGCTGGGCAGCAGCACCAACAAGAAGAAGGAAGCAAAGGAAAAGGCGTAGCTCAGGAGGAACCTGGGCTGAACAAAAATAATCTGTTGCAACATGTTGCAACCAATGGTTGCCTGCTGGCTAAAAATTGATGGTTTAAAAATTCTAGGGATATCCCCAACACTATGTATACTAAATGTATGTCATATGCAAAAAACACACGAATCAGTTTTTAAGTAAACATCTTTGTGGGGACNATGGCATTTTGAAGATGATTTTCCTTTTCCCAAGGTGGGATATGTTAGTTCCCTGGAGGGTATTCATTCAGTCCGAAAATGGCACACTATTTTTGAGCCCAGGCCATGCGCCCAGTTGAGTTGAGAGAGGTTAAGCAGAAAAACTTGTCCAAGTCCAAGCCATCCCAAAATACTTACCAAACATAATGGAATAGGGCTTCATTGAACTATATTCCACATCTACAAAGAAAGAAACACTGCATACATATATATATATATTATATATGTACATATATTGAACATTGATGACGTTCAGACGTATTTGGCTGAATTATATCCCAAACACTTTCCTACCTTTACCCCCTTTCGTTACCAGCTTTTTAAAATAAATGCCAAGGTACGAACGTGCCACTGTGTGTCGGAACTCTAAAGTGTCAAGCCTCAAAACCGGAACAAAAGGACCCGAGACGTGGATGGCTTCCAAGGTTGGTAAATACGGTTGTTTCGAGATAGTGGATGGGGGTTGCCAAAAAAAATATGTAAGACTGTTAGTGTCTTTGTTCCTTAGTTGGGTAGTTGGTAAGTTATTTAGCTAATTAGTTGGTTCGCTAGTGAGTTCCTTTGTCCGTTCGTGACTTAGTTGGTTGGTTAGTTAGTTAGTTGGTTAGTTAGTTAGGCAGTCTGGGTCGACACAAACGTCGATGTGTCTGATAAAAACCGGCAGAGTTCTCTCCAAATTGGATCATCTCCCCATTCAAATCAGGGTACAAACATATGATTGAACCTTTCAAACCACCACCCAGTGTCGATGGTTCAGAAATCCCAATGCCAACCACCTGAGATGTATAAAACCCTCCAACTCCAACTCATATGATACTTAGTATATTTACCATATCAACTGGTGCAGGATTTCTGAACCATCAACAGTAGACTAACAAGATCCCATCAAGGCGTGTCTCAAACTGCAAAAAAAACATAAGTTCCAGTGGTCTTTTCCATAAAGAAACCGCAAAATTTGTATGGCATGTTGCAGACTCCCGACTTTTTCCAGACTTTGTGGCTATATTTTCTAGGTGCCAAGTCGGACATGGTTCTCCCCAACAAAAAAAAACGTCCAAACATCACCATTATATGTTATGGGTGTTTAAAAAAATGGTGGTATCCCCAAAACACCCCAAAATGATCATTTTTAGTAGGAAAATCCATGGTTGTTGGGTACCACCATTTTAGGAAATCCCCATATACTTCAGCTCCTTGTTGTGACGCTAAACCTTCCCCTTCCCATTTTTTCCATTCAACCAAAGGCGCTTATAGTTGTCCGCATCCGATAAGTTGGGACGGAAGAGGCCGAAGATCTGAGATGGCATTTTTTGGTAGGGGACGATTTTTTAACAACAAACAAAACTCAAAAAAAAGCTGTTTTTTTTGCTGAGGGAATTCCGAAAACCACCCTTCTGAAAACAGAAAAAATCTGGGGGGAAGCAAAAAAAAATCCCAAGCAGTTTGGCTTCATGAGTGACGAGATCCGCAAATCTCGCCAGCCATCAGCTCTGTAGTGTTTCATTCCTTTTAATCCAACCTATAGGGAGCCCAATAGGATGCTACGCTTGATGCTTCAAGAATCCGACTAACCACTTGGGGTAGATTGTAGATCATGTTTATCTGCCGAAGCTTGGCCATCCACAGGTTTGAAGTATGTTAATTATCAGTTCACTTTGAATTGTTCGCATCTCTCTTTCTGAGTTAACTTGTCCAGCATTGCAAGATTGAGAAATTCAAAACGTTTTTGCTCATAAACACGTCTCCCACCGAACCCCAAAACCATTTGAGCAGTGGAAACACAACCCACCACGTGACATTCCAAGTATACCAACGTTGGTTAGGGATGCTAAAAAACACTCGTTTTTGTTATCATACCTATATAACTGGGTAGTTTGTCATGCCCTATAAAATAAACCCTTTCTAGACCAAGGGTGTTTCATCCTATGAGAAATCGACCGACACCAACGGGTTGCGACCTGATTCCCAATGGCTCGAGAGAAGGGTGATCCGAGATTGGACACGGTGGTGAAGAGGCCATAGGTGAGGCCCTCATTCCCCTAGCAGCCAGCTGTGGAAGATGCCATTTTCAGAAACTTGAAAAAAACACTCCCTAAAACTAACATAGTCAAAAATGGTGGTTTCCAATAGGAATCTCCTTTTCCAGGAGTCCATTTTCAAGGGTTATGTTAGTTTCAGGTAGGGTACACGCGACAATTTTGATCTCAAGTGTTTCGATCAATTCGTCCAAGCAGATGGTTTTGATAGGATTTGTTTCTGGATGTTGCCCGTTATCTCTTAAAGACCCATGCGCTAAAAGAACCTCAAGATCTCATCTTAAAATTAGCTGGTTACTTGTTGATTCCATTCCATGATGGGATAAACATATTTCATTTCTACAGATCCAGGTAGAAAGTATAGAGTCACTATCACATATCAGTTTTGGGAACTGATCAAATATAAACATCTATCAATCAGTTTTTCCTTGTTTTGGCTTGCTTTGTTGAGGCCCGAGGTGGGTCAGCATTGCCATGTTCATGGCTTTCAGAAAGAGGAACAAAGAGAAGGAGATCAACAGTGGAAGTAGTTTTTTCTGGACTTAAAGCATAGATAACTCATGTTGGTAGTGGGGAAACAATTCCAGAACTTGTTCCACTGAAATAACAAGGAAAAATCTCGCGGAACAAATTATGCAACTCCGTTCTCGGGGAAATCTCCATGCGAGGTTTGGCAAAGGCCTGGAAATATTGCGAAAAGAAAGTCAACAATTTACAGAAATCATAGGAACAACATTGTCTGTGTCCACTTTCTTTCTCAAACCATGAATCTGGGCTAGTTGGTGGTTTCAAATTTTTTTTGTCAAATTGGATCATTTCTCCAGGGATCGGGGTGAAACTAAAAAATACTTGAAACCACCGCCCTGGAAAATCAACATGACTAACTGGAAAATCCCCAGCTTCAATAGGAAAAACATCTTCATTCATGGTGGATTTTCCATGGTCAAAATACTTGAAACCACCACCTACTAGTAGTGGGAAAATTGTCTTTAAAAAGATGTGAACCTAAAATGACAAGGTCCCTCGTCTTGGAAACCCCACAGCCTTCCTCGAAATACCATTACTTAATGAGGACGGATTCTGCGGCCAGCCAGGTGTTAAAAACGTAATATCCTGCTTGGGATATTTTGAAAATGTAGGTTAACATGTTATTTATGTTGATGTAGACTCACTTAAACATAACTTACGGAGAGAAAAACAAAGGAGCGCCCTTTTGGGTCGTTTAAAAATGTTACACAAAAACCCGGTGCGAGGAGAACATTCACTCATCAAAGTTCAGTGGTGGTTTTCTTCAGTTCCCCAAACCACCACTGTTGAAAACGAAAAAAACGATCCAAAGGAACGCACCCGTTACTGCAAAACTTGGCACTATTTGGAAATTTGTTGCTTCAATTCGTCAAGGAATTGGCAAAATTGGAACATTACGGAAATCAATATCATATTTACACTACTATGATATCACTATCTCCAAATATGATGAAGATGAAGATTTTCCACAACAAAAATCCTATACTTTGAAACGCAATTTGGAAAGGCGGCAGGGGTCGCCTTTGTGAACAAAAAACAGCTGACCAGCCTTGTCGGCCATTTCCACCACAATGAAGGTACCTACCACCTCGGGGGGCAGGGCACCTGGATCATGGTTAGATTGTGAACCCAATAAAATAACAGCAAAAAAAATACCATGGGGTGAAAATTGCAACTATAAAATTGCGAGAGTAAAAACCCCAAAAAATGTGCAGTGAAACACACTTTTGGTTAAAAGATACATGATTGAATATGATATACTGTATATTTCTGGTTGTTGAACCCTTACAATTCACCTATAGATGTATACAGTTTAGGAGAAAAATCATCTGAAAAAACAGCAATATGGCTCACAGGTAGTTCAGGAAGAAAATCGATCCCCAAAATGGCCGGACATTTCATATTGTCTAACCTTTCCAGAATTTAGTGGGATCTGGACCTTTGAACTTTTGCAGATGGTTTTGTGAAAGTAAGATGAAGGAACCCCAGATTTGACAGAGCAGTTTCGGGCCTAAAGAAATGTATGGCAGTTTTTACTCCTGATTGGGTGGCTTGAAGAACCTCTTGCCAGAGGCAATCGCTACCTGACTCGAGCAAGTGGAGAGCTAGTAAGTGGGATGGAAAACTCAATTTCAAACAACGGGGGCCATACACAATGAAAGTGTTGATCACGATGACTACCATGAGTATGTGTGTGTGTGTGTAAACCAACATGCTTTTTACATATTTACGTATACAGCAATGTCATTACCCGTTTCCAATCAATCCGTCGGTCCCCATCAACAGAGAAATGTTGGACATGGTCCTCCAGCAAAACTGGTCGGAATGATGATCCTCCTTTTGTTCGGACCCCTTTTGGCTAGGTCTACAATTCCCTATGTTGAATGAAAGAAATGAAACAATGCGAATGATATGAGCATGTACAAGTTTTTGCAACTTATAACCATGTTGATAATGTCTATTCCAAAGGAGTGATTAAACTAACCACACGACCATACCATACATATCCACCCAAACCTTCGGGACCCTAATAACCGACGTGCTGTCCTGATTGATTGGTAGTTGACCATCAGCAACTTTAAAATCTCAAATCAAATTCTGAAAAAAAAAATAATACGTGTCAGGGTCTAAACTCCCTATATTGGGGATGGTCACTCCCACCTTTCATCGGGAATTCCTTATAAATGGGGCCCCTATTATTACCCCTTAAGGAATTTGGGTACCCATGACTCTCCCCCTTTATCCTGGATCCTGAAAGGGTGAACTTTCAAGCAAAAAATCCCATGGCATTTTACGGGATGCAAATCCATGGGTCCATCGGCCTCGGCCTCGGCCTCCGAAAAACGTACCCGGCCACCCCACCTGGTCAACCCCGTTGTTTCGGAGTTGGTTTTAGAGATGACGTTAGGAGCATTCCAGACCTGAAACCATCGATATATTTCTAAGGATATTTCCATCTGCATGGTTTTTTTACATATCATAATTCATAAATTATATTTATACTAAGGTCATCTTGAGAACAAAAGATATCTTTCATTATTCTTCCAAGGCGACAAATTTCATCCACGTTTCATCGTGAGGCAGTTTCACTGAACTGCATGCAACTTGGGAACGAAATTGGCAGCAGCTGGAATCTCATCCAAAATTTGTTCACCCAGGTAGAAATATTGGTTTCGAACCTGGGAGGTCACCGTCACCCGGTCGGTCCTCCCCCTAGATAATGATAGTCTAGAGGTCCCTTTTAGTTTCTATCAAAAACTGACTGGACATAAAAGCTTGTAATATCTTGAAATGGTTTGTCCTACAATGTCGTTAAGTAAAAGTCTGATCCTCTCTATCAATCTCAAATAGACAGGGTTTCGATCACTGCTGAATTGGGTTAGGATACCATCAAGGGCAAACGTAAATAAGAAGCCATACTCCTTTTTCCCCCTTTTTCCCATGTACAAAGAGTCAATGTACGCTAAATTATGCAATGTAGTTGTCTGCATGTGTGTACTACGTAGTGTTTAGCAGTGGAGACTGGAGATGTAGGTGTTGATTGATCTACTATATATTTGTAGCAAAACATGTTATTTTCAAGTTTAATCTAATATAGGATGTTTTGAAATTCTAGATTCTTTGTGGTCACAACACTCCTACGGTACACAATATAGTACAATTTCATGTAATGTATGTGATACGATGGGATAAACGATCGAAGATCACATTAACAACATATGATAACATAAGACCAAGTCATATCTCCCTCCCCTTGAAATATGCCATGTATGAGAAAAAATGAAGGCCTTTTCCAACGCTCAGAGAGTTCACCATCAATCCTCTGGGTAAATCGGAAGTAGGACGATTTAAGGATAGCTGAGGCGGACCTCTTGACAACGGTTCATTGACGGTTCAGCAGGGTTTTTTTGGGGGATGATATGCGATATGCGTTCCATTTCCATGCTAACAGCATGCCGAAAAAAACAGCTTCTTCCAATTGTTTGTTGCTTTTTTTCAAACAAAATCCAACTGGTCCAGTGGTAAAAGCACTAGAAAGCCACACACACACACACACACACACACCGATTTTCGTGACAAGGTACCACATCATAGGTTGTCAACAGAGTCAATGCAGCCTGTGGAAAATGGTAAAACCAAATATCTAGAGATACACCAAGTACCCATATATATCATATTATGTAATTACATATGTATTGGATTTGCCCACCACCCAGAAACAGTGGCAAATGAAGGTTTGTAGGGATTATCTAGAATATCAAAATGTAATAATCCTGGTGGTGACTGTTTCTGGGTGGTGGGTGAACCCAACATGTATATGTATATATGTAATATGTATGTGGTTTATCCACAATAGTGCTACCGCAACGAACCATTGGGCAAACCATCAGTTATGTATAGTTTCATGATTCTGGGGTGTCGGAATCTGGTCATTTGGGGTCCAACTATTAACCCACGTATACATACAATACATACATGTATATATATACATATATATATATACATATATATATATAGAAACATTGGGGAAGTGTGAATTTGGGTGAATGGAAAAATTCTCACCAATGAAATGCAGTCATTCATGTGCTTTTGCGGGGTGAAGTTGCTTGGGGAAGATTTCCCCCCCGGTGAATCAACCTTTGGGATGGGATCGTGCACGGTTGGAAAGCGGTGAAACCTTGCTGTTAGGCGTGTTTGATTCTTTTCAACCCCATGCGATCTCGACTCGTAAAATGGTAAAGATGTTACATAGCCCATATACATGTAGAGGTAGATATACGATATGTATTAATGTATTAATTATTTATTGAAAGTGTAGTGTAGTGGATACCTATAATATATAATTATACCATGTTATACCCTTGGGTGTAGCCCTGTCCCACGAATCAAATAATCTCACTGTTTATTTTTCGACCAAAGGGGGTACAAAAATCATTAACCTTCACCTTCGGTGCCCTGGATGATTGAAGTTCTACCTCCCGCACAGACAAAATGAAAAACCTAAATTATCGGAAGAAATTGGAGAATAGCGTGGACATCAATCGTCATTAGTCATTATGCAGATCATCATCATCATCATCATCATCATCATCATCATCATCATCATCAGCAGCAGCAGCAGCATCATCATCATCATCATCATCATCATCAGCATCATCAGCATCATCATCAGCAGCTGACATCTTTAATTGTCATTCACAACAGGTCTTTCAATCCAGCAGCAAAGTTGCCACTGACATTCGATGATCATTTCTGTTTCCTAACCTGAATACCATCGCATTTAAGCGGGGGTTTATCCCCTGTTCCGAAAACCGATACTTTCGATCTTCAGTCTGCAAAATGGAGTGCTACTGCTACAGCTAAAGGGAGAAAACCGGTCAATGTTCACAGTCACCAGCGGTCAATGGGTCGTGTGAATGGTCAACCACAGCTGAGTTGGGCACGTCCAAAACATTCAGAATCTCAGTGTCAAGCTGCTGTCAAGGAGAAAAGCTGGGTGTACAAGAAACTCATTGAGGCCGTTGTTGAGATAGGAAATTTGTCTATCTAAAAATGCTGTTTAAAAATCAGAGCGGTGATGGTAATTGACGGTAGTTGATATGTTTCTTGAAATCTTCTGCCACTACGTAGGTGAACGCAAGATCACAAAATGATTGAAAATGTCGCTGGCAGGACAATGAACTCCGCTAAAGCTCTGGGTGATTGCAGTTCCATCAAACGTGATCATCCCCACGTTTGACGGCAACAGGAAAGAACGAGAACAAAAAATCAGGATCTCAAAAGCTTGGAATATTTCAGTGTGTCAACCCATCATTTCTTGAAATACCTTAGTCTAACATTTGTCTACTATCAAAGGACAAAGTTATTCTATCTATCTTTACATGAACGTCATGCCTCCAATGAATCATCATGAGTCCAAAGAGGAACTGTCAAGTGAAACGTCCAGCCGCTGTGGGCTTCCCCACTTTTTTCACGGACTCGGTCAACGGTTTTAAATAGGTTTTTTTCAAAGAGGGTTGTCGTTCGTAGTTGGTTGTCTCCAAGGAATCCCTACCTTCTCTCCCAAAAACGACTATGAACGGGTTGTCTCTTGAATCAAACTTTCCTGAGCACCTAACTAGTAACATTTAACCCTTCCAAAACCAGAAAATGACACATGATTGCCTCCATCAGCTTCAAAAAAATCTCCTTGTTGTTATGGATCACGTGTCAAAATTCCAACTTTTCAAAGTCCAACTCCAGGAAACAATTCCAGTCAGCAGCAGCATCTTCCGCCAACCTCGGATTTTTCATGCACTTCCACCCTGGAAAAACGACCAAGTCAGGTGGGGGTTGTTGTTTTTTTTTCTAGATTTGTTTCGAATCAACGGAATTTTGGTAGGGATTTTGTTAAACATGTAGATTTAGATGAGTTATTAGGTGAGTTATTTAATATATCATATATCACTAAAGCCAAATGTTAGCTCATGGGAAGACTTTTTTTGCGATGTTTCACCAATTGGATGTTTTTTGAATTCTGACCTCTGGTGCAAACAAAATTGTAATAACCTCACATTGATTCTCATTCCATTCTGATTCTTTCAATGTGTTGTTGCTCCAACTCGTCCTTCATTGAAGATCTCATGAAAATGCGAAGAGAACCACAAGAATGAATAGAACAAAACTGAAAAAACAACGAATTAGCACGTCCCAACAACTCCCGTTAACTCCCACTATATAGACCAAAACGATAGCAATTTCGAAAACTCCAGATCGTTTTGCCCAGCTGATTTCAAGGTCAGAAATCAAGCCAAGACACTGTAGTTCAGAAAGTGTTTCCTGAGCCATCCAAAAAATCACAAACACACCATGTACATTCGCTTGCATGATTTTCATGTGAGCAGCATCAAAACAATGTAAGGGGTGTCTAAAAAAAAGGAAGCTTCACAATGCCCTTTTTGTAGGTGAATCACCAGGTATTTGGATAAACTATATACACTCCCTGAAACTAACAGCTCAACCCTGAAAATAGGGTCTACCCCAGAGGAAATTCATCTTCCAACCATTGATTTTCAGGGGCGAAGCTGATTTTTACATATCCGAAGCGACCTCGCGGACTTTGGCATTATTAGAATACCCCAAAAGGTACGACTTCTATGGATATCTACTAATATCAAATGGAAGTGTGTACAAAAATAAACAATTACCGTTCGTTCAATATAATATACCAATCTATCTAAAGAAATAAGTACTGAATCCTACTATAAATATTCAGTACTTGTATTCACAATTACAGAAAAAATGAACCCCCTAGTGAAAATGCCAATCTTTCATCTCCCAGATAAAAATTATATCGAGGTCTTGCTTATTGTCGTTAATTCCTATGAAAATCGTAGCTCGATGTTTTCATTGTATAGGTCTGTCTAGCTCAGCTATCCTCCGAACAATGGATTGTGATGAACTTATGGCGACTTGATCTCTAGTGGGGATCTTACCCCACAACGTACTTGGTGTTACCCTTGCTCCTTGAATCATGGAAGTGGAAAATGGGGGCCTGGAAGATGACTTTAGTCTCCAAGGGGGCCGTTTTCCACCCACTGATTTGGGCCCTTTACCACTATCAGTGTAGGCTCGCCGCAATGTTGCTTGAGTTAAACCAATTCTTAAAGCAACTTCCAAGAAACACAGGTCCCCAACCATGTGAAATGCCCTCAAAACCTGTCCATCAACACAAAGCCAACCCCAAACACAAAACCAAGCATCTTCACTTGGTGAAGAGAATATGCAAAGACCAACAACGAAACCAAAGTAAACAGCCTTGCTGAAAAGGCAGGTGTCCAGCAACCAGCTTTCCAGTGCAAATGTTCTTCCAATGTCCCCAAAAAAAATTTGCATGTCACCTAGAAAACGGACCATTTTAAAAGGACATGTCATCTTCCAACCATCAATTTTCAGTGGATATATTAGTTTTCAGTGGGGTAATTTCACGTGCATAAAAACCACATGTACCATGCAGTACAACAAGCTATAGCTCAAAAAGTCCCACCAAATGAATGTAAAGTTCCTATTGGAAGTTCATGTTCGAATTGGTGGAAGAAATCTGGTAAACGAAAGTTAAACTATCTCGCTGTCTCGTTGAATTTTTTCCATCAGCAGTAGCTCAGTTTTCGTTTCTTTGGGGATATGTTGAAAGGTTTGAGGCAACAAATCCAAGACATTCCCAACCTGTTGTCGCTAAAACCTCTGAAATGTCCAAATCTCAAAATAATATTCTTCAACAACGAATATTCTTCAACAATGAATATGAATAGTTTGTTCAATGAATATGAACATGCTCGAATATGAGCAGTCAAAAACGACGTGACTCTCTTCCCAACTGATGATCTACCAAAACATCCCCCAAAATACCACTGTTCTTGACCGCAAAGGGATGATCTAATTTTATATGGAACCCAAACATGTTCACTAAATTCTACTCAATCCAGGATGTCTCAAAAAGCTGTCATCTACGTGATGGGTCAATTCAAATATACTAATATATACATTTATATATGCCACTTTTTTTACCACCTTTCAAAACATTCATCCCAAACAGGGCAGGTTTTTTTCCAACACAAAAAAAAACACCAACAGAATCCACCAAAGCAAACACGATGGCCGATGGCCCAAAGCAGCACCAGATAATGACGATAATGACCTTTTGAAGCTTCCAAGAAACTGGTTCTGGAAATTCTTCACTCCAGCCCATTGACCTGGAAAACGATTGGGCAATGATTTTTGACACAATAACAGCGGCTGTTGGACTGAAAGTGTTTTTTTTGTGCTGAGGTCCTTTAGACCTGAAAGGCCCACGGTTTGTTCTTTTGGTTTTTGGTCAGGGGTACAAGGATTATCTGGGCAATTCAGAATAGTAGTGACCACTCATACTAATGACTTTTTGATACTTTTTGGTGGTATGTTTCCTTCTTATAAGCTACCATTCAACAGGTGAAAAATCTACCAGGTCCGCTTAGTATATTTCTATCACCTTCATAGTATTGATATGAATCAACAAATTTGTCCAGCTCTGGAAATGATTCTCCGAGATCGTCTAAAGGCTTGCGAGATTCTGAACCTTGTTTTGTTTCTACCAATTCACAACTGGAGTCAGTAATTGCACTCCCCCCCCTACAAAAAAAGAAACAATCTGCTCCATGTACCTTTAAAACATGGGGAAAACCATCGTTTTTCAAGTTCGAAAATACCCACAGATGCATTTTCAGGTACTAAGTATGATGTTTTGGGGTGGAGCATCCTGTTCCAATGATCGAAAACTAGATTTGAAGACTTTTTCAGGGAAAAAAACATACGATTCTTCAGTCACCTTTGCACTGAAAGTTAGGCAAATCTTATGTGGGAAAGTAACAATGTGATGTATGAAGCTACCACACGCTCCACTGGTCACTAGTCATCTCGTCCCCAATAAAAATATCAAAATGACAGGCTTTGGGTTGAAACCCTTCCCTTCAACAACCTCTCCAGCCCTCACCTATGTCACCAAGTGACTCTTTACAAGTCCTCCCGCAGTCGTACTGATGCGACCAATTAAGGCTTCCCAAAAGTCGTACATGATCTCAGTATCATGACCACAAGTGGAACGAGTTGCAAGTTGCGATGCAGGTAAAACAGCAACAACACAACTACCTCGACAATTCATAGGAAGCTCAACCGTCCAAGGTTTTGGGGGTTATTCTCGCCAACGTGCTGGGAAATCTTACCCAAAACCGAGAGTCTGCCTTTGAAAATACCATCTTCACCAGTATCCACTCAAGATCATTTTTGGAGAAGTCCCTAGTCATCATAGGATGAGTTCCCCTCTAAACTTGGCTGAGTCTACCAAGCTTGAGTTTTGTCGTCGCAAATTGCCCAGAAGTTGAGGTTTGACGTGCAACAAGGCAAGAACACAGTGCAAGTCATGGGAGCAAATCATAGGACTCACGACATAAGTAGGGGAAAAGCCTGATAATTATGATTGTTGAGGCAAATGTTGTTCACTTGTTTTGGGGCAAATCAGTAAATCTAAGGAAGTACCACATTCTAAGGATTTTAATCAGTGACTTAAGTGTTTTCGGAGACGTGCATCATTGCACCAACATTTGGCAATGACAAGGGTAATTGAAAAAAATAAAGAGTGCTATGCTGCCATCGAGCGGGGTGATACGAATTCATTCCAAACGGAAACTGCCGAGCAGGGTCAACAAATGCTGAAGATTCCCCTTGAAAATACATGATTTAATCAAATTCAAGCATATTTAAACTATATAGGTAGTATTTTGGCCAGGTTAACCATAGTAGATAATTGTGATTGTCTCTGCAAGGATCATCAACCTGAACAAATAACCTGTTCGAAACCAAGCCACACACATTTTTTCAAGTCAAGCTCTTTCCGGACCCATGCATGTGCGCCCTCTGGAGGGCTTCTATACAGCACTGTGGAAGCAGTGGAATCTCATAGACGTTCCATTCGCCAGATTTCCCGTGGTTTTAGTGCATCAAGTGTTGATACGACACGTGCGCCACACATACAGAGTCAAAAAAGGATGATATAATATGATGCGTGTATGGGGGTAAGCATGGGTAAGGAAATACGGGAATCACAACATTGTAGACATTGTAGGCCTTCCGTTGGTCTTGTCCACAAAAGCACCGTTGGACTCTATTGCTGCGCCGTTGAATTGCAACTGGTGATGCTCCTGGTGCAAGAGCCTCTCCAAGACAGACTGCGCCTTTGGAGGCGGATCCTCCCTTTCCGGTAACATCATCATAGCCCTTGATGGCATCATCAGCAAATCCCTTGGTGGTGGAAGCAAATCCCTCCTGAGCATAGATGGATACTTGCTGTTTTTCTGCATTCCATCCTGCAATAATGGATTTGGCATTGGGACCTGCACCCTAGCAAAGCCAGGGACAATGTTAGTTGTTGCAGGTCTGCTTTGGCTGAGACAGTGATGACCATTTCCATGACCATTCACTGTGTGGTGACCCACTGCTGTTGTTGGTATTGGAGTAGCAGACGGACTGATTTGAACACAGGAGTGAAATGGCCCGCTCATTCGCCGAGACTCGCGAATGGAACTTCGCAGCTCCTCCAGGCTCAATGCGCCGTCCTTGTTGAATTTCCCATCCTTGTAAACGTCGGGCCAGGCAGGTGGAACGTTAAAAGCCACAGACAAATCCGGGAAAAGCTGATGCAAAGGCCAATGTCTGTCCCACTCTGGCAGGCGCACTCGCAATTCCAGGCCAACGGGAAAGCGGCCCGAAGAGAGCCACTCGTGCATGGTCCGACCAAGAAGTGGCCCAAACTCCTGACCAACACTATCGAGGTAAAGCCATGGAAGCTCGTGCGGCTTTCGGCCAAAATGTTCCCCACTCAAAGCGCAGTCCTGCGCCGACAAGCATCTGTAGGTCGTAGCACTCTCAACTAGAGCTGGTCGACGCATAGAGATGCTGCAACAAGATACGTTTGCAGTGAAAAATGGCTCAGTGCAACGTCACTTGACAATGGCTGATAGAAAAGAATCCCATGGATTCGGTGGTTTTCACTCGCAAAACTTGAAGAAAATTGATGAAGACTTCATGCTTCAGCTGCTAAAAGAAGGGGAAGTCCTGGAGGAATGAAGATCATGGATCTTAATATCAGGTGAGCATTTTCATTCTAATTCTATTCTGACGTCGCCCCTCGCAGATTCTCATCAGCTATAGGCTAAGTGTTCTTGTGTGCTATCTATATGAGCTTGTTTTTTTTCTGTAGAGCCCTGCAAGCCTGGAGCCAGAAAGTGTTGCCCAGTACATCTTCACTGGGATCCAAAAACAATCCCAAGATGAATTGAGGTACTTGTTCTCCGGATCACATCACTATAAGACTATAAGTGTCAGAATAAGACTTCCCACACTTAAGACTGAATTAAGGGTGGAACATCGTTTTATAACTTGAATTATACTGTTGATGGCTCAGAAATCTGGCCAAGCACCTGGGATATCAACTGTGTAGAAGTCGTGGACCAACCCATTTCCCAGTAGCAGTCACCAACTAGGATTGAAATCCTGGGGCACCCCAAAGAAAACTAACGGCTGGAACCTGAAAATCACCCATTTGGAAAAGGAAAAACATCTGAAACCAAACCTTTAATTTTAGTGTTCTCCATGTTACTTTTCAGGGGTGTAGTCTTTCATTCCTGGCTTCCATGATACCTTCCCGAACCAAAAAGTGAAATCCACAGAAACACAGCTCCGCCAAGATGCAACAACGAAGACAGCCTGGTGTCCGAGTCCGTCGACCATGCAGGCCATTTTGTGAGATCAAAAAACAACGATGGTCACCCAAAAACGAAGTTATGTGGCTCATCAACTTCCATTGTTCTTTCTTGTTGGGAGATCCTAAGAGATCAAAGATATCATGACATGTGACATGGATGAAGGGTGGTTTCCCCCCCCAAGATTGGTGATACCATTAATGGGAGTTTGTGAAGTCTACATTGAAAGGTATAAGTTTGTAGAATAACAATTCAAAAAGAGCATCCCTAAGCGACAGTAATACCATGATTGACTTGGCTACTTACCATGTAATCAAATGAAAATGGACAACAAATATGTGTGAAGGTCACATACCATTTGTGAGAGCGACATGTTTTCTGTTTTAGTTCTTTGTATCTCAACCCATTCCTCAGTCCCCGCATCAGATGTCAACCCCATCAACTTCAACGGTCAGCTGTCAGCTGCGGTCGCTGTCCCTTGGAAATCAAAAATCATATTGATTCCATTTGTTTCTGGAAACACTGTTGATGGAAGAAATCCTGCACCAGTTGAGGCTAGTAGTTTATCCCGTTATTTACAAGGTTTTATACATCCCAGGTGTTGAAGGATTTCTCCCATCAACAGTATCATGTTCTATCCATATTTACATGGATCCAATTCTTGTGTCCTGAAACTTGAAACATAGACCAAATTTGCCCCCAAAGAGATCAAACGCAAACATTCCAATTTTTGGAAGCAAGCATTTCCTTCTTGTGATATTTTGGGGAGTCCCTCAAATTTTCACTCATCCCCATAACTGTTTCACAATAAGTTTGCCCGCCCCCCCAACAAACAAACACAGAAAAAGTCCAACCGAAAAATCCCCTGATTTTTTGGAGTTTGTGGGTCAGCCTTGTTGGTGATCAAGCCCCATGCTTGCGAACAGTAGAGCTTGAAGGACTTCCTTTCCCCCTCGGATGCGACACTGAGCTTGAAGCTTCATCTTGAACAACTTGAAGCTTCATGCTGAAGTTTTTCCGCAAAATATGGGAAATTTCATGAAATTTCCAGGTTTCCTCATCTCTGCAAAACTAGCATGGCAACGTGCCAACATTCTCAGTAAGAAATGCATCTTCAACTGGTCCATGTCCTAATTGCCATTAAGCTCCGCACCGGTTGGATGGGCTTATCCTGCACCAAAAACCACCTAAGTTTCGGCCCAAGGCAGCTGACTCACTGAGTATCGAAGGCTGGTAATGTTTAATCACTTCCCTCAATTGTTCCGGGGGAGGGGTTATTAATCACTTCTGGACATTAGTACTTACAGTACTAGTACTATAAAAGTACCAGAATCTCGTAGCAACCCTGTCGTTGCTTTTTTGCAAAAAAAATTGGAAACCTGAGGACTCAACATGGCCCCAAGGACTCAACGCCTTCCCAAACTGAGAAGTTCCAAGAAACGAGATAGGGACCATGAGCCCAGCAGGGAGAGCAAAAATCATCATCACCTCCATCACCGAGGTGAAACTCCGACAAAGCTCAAAAACTAAATGGGAATCCGGGAATACACAACATCACCTAAGATTGGGGTAGAATTTCTAGTTCTTGTAGGATCATAAGCTAAGATGCTGCAATGTTTTTTTTGCGGATAATGATCTGGCTGTTTGGCAATCAATTTGAACCTCAATTTGGTGTTATTGTAATTGATGTGTTGTTCCTAACCATGCGATCTTGCTGTATGTTGAAAATTGATATGCATCTCTTGCTCTATGCGATCCCATCTTCCCATCCCTGTTACCTCTAATCAGCTTGATTTCTTGATGCGTGCAGGCCATTCCCTCAAACAGTCACACCTGCGAATAGGTCAATGTGAAGTCAAAAGTGCCTTGGTACTCCTGGCAACCATGGAAGGGCAGTGGCAACTTGTACCCATCTTGTTTTGCTTACGCTTCATGAAATGCTGGTAGGTCTTGCAAAAGGGATCCTTAAAATTGGTTTAGACAAATCCTGGTACAACTGGATCTAATTTAACCACACATATAAATCCTTTTATTAAGTGCGTATGACATGGCCAAAATAAACTCATTTAAAAATACGTGTATAAATGCAAGATACACAACAATACTCACTCCTGTGATCGAATCTTAGTTTTTTGCCAAAGGAAATACACATATTGAGGAAATATTCCGACAACAGCAACAATCATCCCTCTGTTGTTGTTGGTGGTGTTGTTGTTGTTGTGGTTGTGGCTGTCATTGTCGTTGTCGTTGTTTTTTAGAATGCCAACCTGGCATACCAGCTGGGGCGTTTTTGTTGAAATGAAATGTGAAATGACGTGAAACACCAGGAGATACCTGAAGATACAACAGTTCTTTCGCTTTTGCTGAGGAGTAGGTTTTACATTCAAGGAATTGTCGGAATAAGAAGCCTGTACGACACTATGCAGGTTCCTTTTCACTGTAGAACCTTTCCAGACCGTGAACCAAGAAATTATATACCTGGGATTCGCTGAAACAGCAGCAAATGCAAAGGATGTGATGGAAATCTCTACTGGTTTACCATGTCCATAATTACCTGCTACTTTTCCGAGGTTGCTAAAATTTTCCATGGTTACCAGCCTACCCTGGAACGCACTCAGATCTGACCCAAACAATCCCCACATGGCCACTCCTTGCCATTCATGCCGATGCCCACCAGGGCAACGGCAGCCACCATCCCCAGGGTTCTGACCTCACAAAAACCATCCAGTTCAATGGGAAAATGATGGTCCTTCTTGATCGGTGGGGTTTTTGAAGATGAACGATCCTTTAGTATAGATCTAGATGTGATATACGGTATCAACATCTATGTTTCATTTTACATATGATTCATATGATATTATTGGATAAGATACATCTAAAGACATAGTGAATCAAGTTTTTTGATGTCATATCATAAATAATTGCTATTGTCCATGTTCCACTAAAATGTCCAAGAAGAACAAGAACAAGTGGTAGTTGCGTGACCAATCGAAATAAACATCTGGCTCTGGAGTTGCCAATTAGAGGATCATGGAATCATTTGGAGATTCAACAAAACCCGAATATTTATCAAACAAACGACGACCTTGTCGTCTTTTCATGGGTCTTTTCTAGTTCAAACAGCGGCTGGGATTATTGGGCAATCTTTCCAAACAACCTGTATATAGTAATTATTTCCAAATTTTGGGGTTTCCAAATAGCTCCACATTGGGAAATCGCCCACAACATCTCATTTTTTTCTTCATTTGCTCATCCGACATCATCGCCATCCAGCCGATTTCGCCAGCAAACAGACCTGCAATCCATCATTACGTCATCCATTTTCAGAGCCCAAAGAACCCCAAGTTGAGGGAATTCAAATCAGTTTCACTTTGTAGATGGAAGATGTTCACAACCAAAAAAAAACACCTGTCTTTTTCAGGTTTTCGCAACACGGGTCCTTATATTACCTGCCAAAATCCCATCAAAGAAGATGTTCAAACCCTACACTGCCCAGGCACTAGGTAGATGGTGGTCTGTATAGTCCCACGCCTCTCCTCACGATCCATGGAAAAAGCACGAAAACAAAATGACAGAAGCTAAATAGACATGGCCTTTGCACACATGGATTGCTAATAGAACTTTGAAACAATAAGTATATAACTGCAGGTGACTATACAAGCAATTCCTAAAGGTAACTGTTCTTTTCATGTCTAAAAAAAAGCAATTCCTGGAACCTATCCCTCCGGCTTCACAAGTTCTGCACGTCCCAAATGTTGGGCTTGAGGTCTACACTTGGAATAGTCGCATCCATGAAGGCACCATCACGCTAGAAAAAGGCTCTCAGGATAGTGAAAACGGATATCTTCCCCCAAACAACTTACTAGTTGAACATTTCACCCAACCTAAAAAGGAATTACCCCCCGAAAACAAACATGGAACTTGAAAATGAGAGTCTCCGAATGGAATCTCCCATTCCAGGGGTCCATTTTCAGGTTCTATGTTAGTTTCCGGGAGTGTAGATAAGCTCAAATTTATGTTTGCAAAGTATGCTACTTAGCCTTTGTAAATTAGTTGGAAAAACTTTCTGACTCTCTCACTCTCTCTCTCTCTCTCNTCTCTCTCTCTCTCTCTCTCTCTCTCTCTCTCTCTCTCTGTATGATGACAACAACATGATGATGATCATAAAACAGTATCATTATCATCGTTACTATATCATTGTCATAATCATTATCATTATCAAGTATTACCCTTTGGTAAACTAACATAGCCACAGAAAAATCTCCATCTATAGTGGGAAATAGCACCAAAATGGTGGATTGTCCATGACTATATGAGTTTACAGGAGTATATCAATAAACACTATACCTTGGAACTACCCCCCCACCCAGGATTCCAGGAAAACCACCAGGATTATGAACCATTTTTAGGCTCGAGAATCTCAACCTAAATCTTTACTTGTGACTGGCATCTGGGGCCCCGCAAGGTAGACTGAAACCTATACCTCTCCTCAGGCTCCCTCTGCGCAAATTCGACCATCAGCCCATCTGCCGCCACGTCTGCAATGACCTTGGCGTTTGGCCCCCATTTTGGGGCTCCAATTCGTTTGACCTATTGCCATATGAATGCAATGTATATAAATATATATGCATATACATCATATACATATATAAACATACATACATATATATATATATATTTCGAGAAGCCATGAATGTTCATGGTGAATTATGTATCACATGTTCTTAGGCATATGTCATATTTTCATACGCATGACTTCCAATATCTTCAACAAACAAATGATGGAATCATGACCATCATTTAAAAGATAGCAAAAAAGGTACACTAAGCCCAAACGAGTAGCTTCTAACCTTCCCATGTGTGCAAGTTGTTAATTTCAAGTGAGGGTACTACTCTTGATGGTTCAGAGGATCCTTCACCACTTGAGATGGCACCCCCTAGGGAACGAGAAAACATATCCAACCGAACGGGAAGTTCGGAAAATCATCGACTCAAAAGAACCTTTTGGGATCGGATATGTGGCATAGTTTGCCATATCAACTGATGCAACCGCTGAATCTTCTGAAAAAAGCATCACACGTCGACTGAAGCAGCAACCGGCCGTTACCAAACATTTACAAAAACTCTGAGGGTTTTTCAGTTGGCGAAATTCTGGGGTGTTTTTTTAACCTTCAAAGGGCACGAAAAACATACAAAACACATTGACGTTCTATGCAAAAACAAAATATTATCCCGGGGAAAGTACCGATTGAGATTCAAATCACTGTGATATCATGCAGGATACTATGTCATAGCAACTGGTATTTTTCGAATTCTATAATTCTATCCAACAACATACGGTACAACAAGCTACAACAACAACATCGGGTATAAGAAGTAACTTTTCTTTTAGATGTTTAGTGGATTGGAAACTTTGAGTCTTCAATTTGGGCATGTTAAAAAATGGCAAAAATACGCCAAGGATTCTTCAAATTGGCACCTTTTCACCCCCCCCATGTGAGGCCAATATCTGCCCCCAAAAAAAGGGGTCTCACAACAAAGACCTTAGATTAAGGGACCATGTTTAAGGTCTAACATGGTCCTTCTTCAGAAAGCCGGAGATTTGCTGGATTTGCCCGGAACAACTTTTTGGTAGCAAGATGTTTGATGGAACACGCGGATTCCGCAAGTCCCTGATTTCACTGGCACGGCCAGGTTTGGATGGCTTGCAAGAAGATATCTAGCATCTTTTTGCTTTCGCATCTTGTGCAGCACTAGGATGATATTTCACTAAATAGATACATGTGATGTAAATATATATATATATAAATCATATCAATATATGAAATTTATCACCTGACATAGCATGAAACACTCCAAGATATTCCGAGAGTGACCTCCTATACCTTGGGAAAAGGTATCATCAAACCACCACTGACCATGCATGGAATATTTACCAACGTCATTGTCAAATCCACAAGTGAGTTGTCTTGAAACCAACTTCTACAGTGCTCAGCAGCGTTGCATCTAGAGATTCGAGATTTCTCACCCTTGGCACCCGAAAAATTCATGGCATGAGAAAGATTCCTGCAGTTGCCTTTCCAAGAAAAAGCTCTTACTTGATGACAGGGCTCAGAACCTACATCTGCCACAAAGTCCTGTGCAAATGATTGCTGTATATCAAAAAATATATATAATATAATTATATAATTTGTCCAGCTGGGATGCTGGAAACACCGATGTCCACTGTATATTTGATCCAAAACAGTGTCTGTGTGTGTGGGATGTGTGGGTGCTTTGTTTTGAATTGCTTACCACCAAATACTAGCTCTTCCAACCAGCTTCAACAAATCCAAATTCGTGAATCGTGAATATAGTTTTCCATTCATTTTGGGTGCTAATGTTGCGCCTAACCCAAATAGCAACACTAATCTTTGTTGCTCATGAGATATGAATTTCCAGAACTTTGCACTATGTCCTCCTTGCAAGACAGTGTCACAACTCCTGTTGTACGCCCCTTAAAGGCGTGACAGCCACGCCAAGTGCGTGTTGCACCCTGTGGCTGGTCAAGTGGAAGTTGAGGCGTCACAGCCTTTGCCACGCATTCCATCCATTGTATATCACAGATTAAACTACCCACGATTATCAAGAAAATAGTTCTGATTAATATGTTCTGAAGTAGGAATCCAGTCATAAATCAAGCATAATTTTTCATACAATAAGTTGCTTCATAGTTGTTTTCTGTATGGTTGTAAAATCCCTTTTCTTTTGAAGTCCTATTTCATTGATTCATGAGATGTGATCGATCACTTTGGCGGCTTCACTCATACTCTTCAGAGCCGCTTTCGTGGTCATCCCGCAGTTGCTGGGTGATCCTTAACAACTGGAGCTGAGTTGAGGTGGGATATTGCTGCAGTGGAGGGTGGTGAACGTTAGTGGATGAATATGGATCCCCCCCAAACATCATAGGTCTTTTGAGGTTTTCAGGAAGTTAAACTTTGACAAAAAAAAAGATGGCCATTGTTGATGTTGAATTTCAGGGATGCATATATGTATTATATATGTGTGTAATAAATAGATATATGTATATATATATATGCATTCATTTTGGGAGGAAATGAAGTTTGCCATATGTGGATGGATGTTGTTTACCTATCTGGATGAATAATACATGATCTACGAATGTTAGGTTCAGTATACAAATTATTCTGGCTGACTGTCCACATAGAATTCACCAACCGGACGACTTCCCTTGAATTAAAAACTACAACTTAGGGTGGTGTTGATCATCTGACGTCACTTTTGACTGGAAGTATCATGACAAAGAAACTCCTTAACCCCTCCTTTGCCCCACTCCCCCCCCGGAAAAAGCGCGGGACTTTAGACCCAAAAACGAAACAGCTGGACCTAGAGAAACCTTTAGAGATACAGCATCTCACCAATTCTGGCTAACTTGCTTCGAATTCAATATCAGATTGAAATTAGATTCCCCTACAAAAACCACCCTTTTGTGACCTCGGCTGAGCTCGTTGTAAATTGGCCAGACCGATGAACCTGTTATTGGCAATGGTGTTTGTTTTAATCACACTCAGACAAACTAGAAATCTTCCCCGGTTTCAAAAAATTGATCAAATGTGAACAAATCCGCGAGCTTTCAATCCACCAAATTTTGCAGCGGCAAAACTCTTTTCTCATATCGCAAACTCCACTAGAGGTATAGTCCCTCCACTTCTTTCAACAGTTGCCGCCATGGAGTGGCATCACACTTTTCCAAAGTTAAAATCACTTGTCCTGCCTTGCCCATACTCCAGTTGCAACCATCAACTTCAACGGCTTTGTACAATTTCAAGGTTTGAGTTTTAGGTTTCAACATTCGAACTTCGGTACGTCGAAATTCAATCTTCACATCTTTTTTGCTGGTGGATTCAGGCACTTGAAAGATTACTTCCAACTCTTCTCCTTCATCTTTCCAAGTATAGCCATCTCCAGATCCACTGGCTGCTTTCTCTTCAGGAGCAGCTTGTGCCTTCCTGATGCCCAGTAGCAGTGATCTTCTGAAGTTTCTGGAAATTACATCTTCAAATGGAGGATGTTCCATTGCCATCTTAGTTTTCGGGGGGTATCAAAAAGCGTATGCCTATCAACAAGCGGGGAAAAAACTTACGTTTCATTGAATCTTGGTTGTTTAATGACGGGATCCTTGTAATGCTTTATGAAATAATCCCCATATAATTGGGTAGTATGTCATCCCGTTCTCTCAAAAAAAAAAAAATCACGTATACAAAACCCTTCCGAGTTTCGCATGTTCCTCTGGCTGAGTTAAGGCTTGTTGTTGAAGGTTTTCAGTTACAGCACGCGTCATCCAAGGAGACTTCACTTCGAGATCAGGTATCCGGAAGTCGATATTTTCCACCAAACCACCTTTTAACCAACGAAGGCGCCCGAAATAGATATCACCTGTCGGGGGTTCTTTGTGATCATTTTCTTTAAGATTCCAGGAAACTAACAGCAATCTTGCACCTGAAAATGTTCATAATGGGAAGAGGATTCTTTCCTTTTGGGGCGTGGGAAGGCCCATTTTCAGGTGCGAGCTCGCTGTTAGTCTTAAGGAGGGTATTTCTAAAAAGATTGATGACGTGGATGTTTTTGGTGTTTGCTTCCGCTTTGGAAGTGTGTTTTTCCCGATGGTGTTTTTTTTGAACTATCCCGGTAGTTGAAAAGTTTCATTGAATGCCGGTGGACCCAACGATGCAAAATTTGGGGAATCCGGGGACCACCTGGAATGCCAGCTTCAGGTCATGTTTGGTAACCCTTGGGACACTTGTTTGAGGGAAGATAGCTCTCAGAAATGTTCGATAAAAGTGCAAATGTTTCAAATCATCCCTGAAACAGGTGTTAGCGTCATACGTCTCATACTCAAGACACGATACCATTGTGCTTGAAAAACATTAGATTTGGTACTAGCATGAAACCATTTGCGGTACTACATACTAAAATCGCATCCAATCATCTGTTCAGGTCAGGGGTCTGTAATCAGCCATACTCACGTTGTTCTTGCATTTTCAATTGTTTCTACGTCTTCAACAACAAAAAAGCCTTTCACACTCTGATAGTCTAACATGGCAATCTACAATTGAGGTGGGAAATTCCATCATGACATTTGCCCCACCTCGAAATTGACAGCCTGAAAAGCCACACGCTTCCGCGATAGCACTGGCACGTTGGTTCACTGGCAAGGATTTCAACTCAGATGCTTCGTCCAAGTAAGCATAGACCGATTCACCTCCTCAGCTTGTTGGCTCAAGTAATTTCAGGTGTCATTGGTCCGGCTTTCACGGATTTCCGAAACCGTAATTCCATCGTTTTTCATGCATACCTAATTGGCACCTCCCATGCCAGGGATATACTGTTGATTGTTCAAAAATCTGACCAGCAATAGCTAATATGGAGAACAAAACAAGACTTGGTTTTAGATATTTCAGTGGTGTAGGATTTCTTGGATGACCACAAGCATCATCACAATCATCACTTCTTTTGTTGATGATACTGTTCTCCTTGTTTAACTGACCTGAGTATTATGCGCTTTGAACATCAACCACCCAATTGGTGATGAAGCCTCCACAAAAAGATGAACGAAAACCCATCGTCTGCTAATTACTGGAATCTCAAGGCCAAATTATTTTTTGAGATTTCACCAAGCTAGATTTCCTTGAAATAAGGGGGTACCATTTTCCCTTCCAAAAAGCTACATTTTGGGGTGAAATCGGGTGAGGTTGCTTGTTTATTTGACCTGTCAGTACCAAATCGGCAGTCTCCAAGAACTAGCCTGACTGACATGATGAATGGAACAATATATTTCACCAGCGATCTAAAAAAAACATAAGGAGAAGAGTCTTCCACGGGATGATACCCCACCAGAACAGAGATTTGGGGATGAATTCCAGTTTTGTTTTAGCCTGGAAAATTCAAGACGGAGTTCATGGCTCAAACTGAACCCTTTGATCAGAAGTCATCAAAATCCCTGATTCCAAAAATAGTTGAGACACATGGCATATCTCCATCAAACTGGACTTCCTGCAAACAGTATTAGTGTTCAAACCCGTTAAGGGCTTATCCATCCGAATCAGTAGATGATTTCAACCACCAAACCGCTCACAATAGTTTCATTTGAAATGATGTTGTTTTGCTCCAAATCAGCTACCTTAACTCAAGGCAACTCATCTTTACCATCTGATTTCTAGTGCACAAATCACCCCACATCAGAAATGTCCCATCGTAGAAATGTAGAACCGCAACAAAAAAAGCTTTCTTTTCATACCCGGCGATATGAGAAGTAAAGGTTCTAAAACGAAGATTTGCCTCATCCAGCCAACCAGCCAAGAAACATGTTCTTCAAAATTGGATCATTTCCCAAAGTATTCGGGGCTTAAAAACTCTCCAAAATTCCACCAACATCCACCAACTAGATATTTACCAATCTATTTTTGGGAGTTTTTGGAACCATCCCAAATAACTTCTCTCAGAAAAAAATAAGTTGGAAGGGTCCGAACAAATGATGCCAATTTCTTACACTTCCCAAGTTTTTCCCATGGAATCCTAAAATGATGCATTTCCAAAAGCGAATCTCCTATTCCAGGGTACCATTTTCAGGTGAACCATGTTACCCTCCAGGGAACTGACATGTCCCCTACCAGGGTGGGTAATTCTGGTTGGCTTTTGCTGCGGATCCAAAAAAAAAGGCTTCTGAAATACTCCGCATATAACTATAGGTCCCTGAAAAAATCCCCTATATGGGTGTTTCCTTAAATGGTGGTACCCCCAAAACACCCCAAAGTGATCATTTTTTAGTAGGAAAACCCCATGGTTGTTGGGGAAACCCACCATTTAAGGAAACACCCAAAAAACAGCAAATAGCCATTGGTCAATTGGGTCATTTGCTCCAGTTGGTTGGTTTGCACCCCAGTCTCCATTGGCCTCCGTCGGTACCGCCAAGCGGAAGGACTCGGCCCGGCCGTGCATCACCAGCTTCCGCAGCACCGACACGTCCACCGAAGGCTGCCCCGCCGTGGCCGCATAGGCACGCAACTCGTCGTCGGACAAGGCGCCGCCCGCAAAGTTGGGTCCAAGCAAACCTGAGGGTTTTGGGGGGGAAAATGCCCGAAATTTTGAGTTGTTTGACATGACTAGATGCTTCAATTGAACCAGTTAAAGTCTCCAAGCTGCGGGAAAAAAACACTTTTAAAAAATACTCGCCTTGTATGGAACAAATGCTGAGACATACGTAAATATCAAAAAGGAGTGCAAACATAGGAGATTCTCCATGTCAACTGGTGCTGGTTGGCTGGATGTCTAAACCATCAACAGTGTTATGCCATATCTCTGTGTGTGTGTGAGCAAAGTGATGTTGGGATGCATGGGATATTTGTACATACATATATATATATATATTCATCATCGGATATATATATATATATACACATATACATATATACATAATATTTATCATCGGAATTCTAACTACCCCCTAAGCTAACCCTGGGCAAGAATACACAACCGTTGTCCCTTCACAAGGCGTTGTTGAGCCATGATTTCTGATTGCTCTAGCTTTGATGGGGGTAGGATTCCTGTGATTTTATTCAGTGTCTACTCCTTCCATGGGAGCTTCCCGAATCCAAAGCATGAGCTGCAATATATATATATATA
>DF241042.1:0-79189 GCA_000507305.1 Breviolum minutum Mf 1.05b.01
ATAAGCAAAAGCAAAGTACAGACAAGCAATCCTTCATCAAGCCCCACACCACTAGACACGCCGGCAAGGCCGGCGGATTCCACTTTAGTGACATAACATGAAATACACATTTTGTCATATTCTTTAAATGGTTCCCTCCAAAAGATCCCTTGGGATTTGGTTGATATCAACACTATCCAAGCATGCAATCATGGACATTGAGGATTCCAGCTCGTTTTGGTCAAAACAGATGACAGCTGTAACAAAAGGATACAAAAACACGTATGGTAGTAAAGAATCAATACAATTTAATACATGAGATTGAGTAGCCCAATTGATTATCCACGGTGAGGGGTTATACCTCTCCTGTCCGCTGAAAAGTTACAAAGGATCAAAGGGCCCTATATAAAAGGAAAGGATCACTTCACCAAAATGAGTTTCTTAAGAGCCAGCTGTTATAGTGTTAGAGGCCATAGAATTGCTGGTGCGAAGGACGTAGGGAAGGAAGAGGCTCCATCTTTCCAAAATTATACCAAGAAAGTTGCCAAAACCCAATTTGATTACATACATTCTAAGCTGTAAACACATCTAAACACTTTTTATGTACAACCAAAAAGATGAACAAGTTCTGAATAAATGATGTAAGGCAAATAATAAATAATATCAGGGTGTTAAGACACGCGGTTGGTATACGTGTTGTCCGCCGCTGGCTACAGAAAACATTCCAACTTTTTTGGCAACAAAGTGCCAGGGTGAAGTTGTCAATGAGAGATGAGGCACCCCTCACAGGTGGGAATTTGGAACTGGAAGCCCCCTTGAAGGGTGGTGAAAAAAACACTCTGGAAAATCAACGGCTGGAGCCTAAAAATCTGAACCAAATGAAGGGGGGAATATCATCTGAACCAAACCTCCGTTGTTGGGGAACCCGATGTTAATTTTCCAGGGTGTATTGTGATATTTTTTTTGGGTGCTGTATTTTTTTGGTAGTTACCCTACGTTCCCCGAAAATAACATTGGAGATTTTTTTCTTTGCTATGCAACATTCCCCTTTGCCTATAGCAAGGCTTTTGTATGGTTTTCGTGAGATTGTGTCTCTGCAGAAGGAGCCGTATCTTTTTTTTAAACATGCTTTGGGAAAATTGCTGGCAAACCGCTGCCAGTATCATTACGAATCATCATAATTGATTATTGATGTACGTATATATCTACAGTGATTAGATCCAAATCTATGATTATACAAACTATAAATCCAAACATACTGTTGATGGTTCAGAAATCCCCTTCCCAACCACCTGGGACGTTCTTATACCCTGTAAATAATGGTAGATACACTACCAACCTCAACTGGTGAGTTTGCCCGATTTCTTCCATCAACAGTATGACACAAGCTCGGAAAACCGAAACCCTGTTGTGTTTGCTCCAGGTGCTGCCGCCAAATTCGGAGACTTCAGGGAGCTGGTGAATAAGTGCCTTGGTTCAGAACAGCACTTGGAGACCGGGGGATTCCAGGATGGTGAGGGTTACTCTCCCTGAAACCTAGGCCTTCGGGTTTTTTGGCCTATTTTCAGGTCCAAAAAAACAAGTTTCAGGGAGGGTACTGCCCGGAAAATGAACGAATGTCAACCCTGAAAAATGATAAAAAGGACTCAAAAGGGAAATGCTTGTTTTTGGTCCAACAAGTTTTCAGGGGAGATGTTATATAGTTTTTTTTGGGGAGTACACGCTGGAAAACTTAAATTATAAACCAAATATGATGGTGTTGAAGATGAGTTTCCTTTCAAAATGGGTGATTTTTTTCAGGTTCTATGTTAGTTTCCAGGGGAATAGTAGGGAATCCCTTTGAGGGAGGCGTGCCTTTGAAGGTTGCATCAAGATCCCTGGAGACCTCAACAATTTCAAAAGATGAGTTTTTTTTACTGTTACTGGGATCCAGGATCATCACAAAATGGAATGAGAAGGTGCGGGTCTGAAATTCCTCAAAGCTGTTTGTGTTGCTAAAATCTGATTTCATTCCACCCGGATTGGTTCTTCAGAAGATTCAGCTCCCTTTCAATACTTCACCTATAGCAGCTATAGGTACGTACTCTGATGTTCACAGAAATTGCAGTTTTTTTGTTGCCACAGATTTGAACTATGCTGTCACACTGAAGACCTTAAAGTCACACCGAAAGACCTTAAAGTCACATCAAGTACGGGTTGATGGTTCAGAAATCCAGCAAACTCACCAGTTGAGGGACCGGGGGTGGAAATATCTACCATGGTTGCAGGACTTGTCCAGGCAAAGTTACAGGACCGGGGGGGGGGTGGGCTCGTGAGTTGGTGGGTGAACCACGGTGGTAAACATGTATCCTTTAAAGATGCAAATGGTAATGGAAGCTGAATGCCCCGTTGAAGCTGCTGAAGTGCTGGGGGTAGTTGTTTCCAAGACTTTGTGTATTTAGATTTGATTCAATCAGATTCAAGAATTCAGAGAAGTCAAAGACTCGACGTTGATTCGACTGGACTGGAGTTTTTGTTTGCGTTGAAGAGAATTCAAGGGGGATTTAGTTGAACACACCAAGGACCATTTGATCAACAGACTTTTCAGGTTCTTGTAAAAGGTGGTAGGTAGCATATAATCAACCGGCAGTATATACCTCTTATATACCAATTACCAGATGATATAATATATATATATATATGTATATATATTTATACATATTTGTATAATGCCTTCTAGGGGCTGAAACAAAAATTCCTACCACCGATTACTAGAACCATGTTTTGATATTTGAGATTCGAGATGTTCACCCTTTTGCCCCGATAGGCCTTGTGGACTTTGGTGCTTGGGTTGAGGCGCATTTTTGGAAGTTCCGAGACCGTTCAATGCCTAATTTACGGGGTTCCCTTTTTGTGAGTCTATGAAGTTTCATTTTTGGGGTTAAAAGAAGATGATTTGATATTTGGGAATCTAATGTCTCATTTATGTCAGTGTTTAACAACAAAAACAGAATCAAAAAAACGATTTTTTGTCCAACGTTTTCTTTTTCCCACGTCCAGGTCACATCGGAAAAGGGAACCACACGAGGGGCATTGCTGCCCGCGAGTGAAATCGAGGTTGGACGATGCAGCAACCATTGATGGGAAGCTGAACACGTCTACCCAAATGTTTGACTTATGGTGGTGATACTGCCAGTGCTGCTAGTTCACTACTACTGCAACTAGAACTTCTACGAGTACTACAATATATATTTTTATTTATATATACATGTGTATGCACACATAAATACAGATATATACATATATGTATATATACATATTACATACTAGTATTACCAGTGCACTCTCCAATGTACAGCGCCTGTTTACCCACAGCCAGAGAGCCGTCAAGCAGGATTGCTATGTGGAAGATCCGGCTGAGTTCTTGGAGGAGGGGCAATGCTTTCACAATGGTCTCATTGGCCCAGTGGCTTCACCATGGTGCCCATTTCGGGTTGTGAAAATCTTTTTTTTTGGCAAAAATGGATGCCAATTCGGGGTATGCAAAACCATGATATCCATGCCAATGGGGGTATGAAAACCCCATATATCCATGGGTTATTCTGATTTTTTTTCGGAAAACAGTAGCCCGCCAGTCTTTTCTGACGACTCATCAGATTGTGAATTCGAGACAAGCAGACAAGCAGTGTCAGACACACATTGAAAAGCATGAAATGTTTGCAAAATATATTAACTTGAGATGACAACCACAGTCAATGGGCTACAAAGTAGACGTAGCATTACTGTTACTCACAGTTGAAGTTTTAAGTGCTTTTGTTTTTCCGAAAATAAGGGAACTCAAAATGGCAAGAGGATGCAAACCACGGTAGCATAAGGCAACCAGTTCTTTGCCATCAAGCAACCTTTGAAGTCAACGAAAAAAACCTCACACCTTTCTTTTTGAACCTCTTCTCCACACGCGTTTGGAGCGTGTGCGCGTCATGGGCTGCAGTCAAAGCTACCAGCTTAGGTGGGGGGCAAAGATATGAACATGTTTGGTACCCTCCATAAAATATCATAAAACTACGTAACAACTCGCTCCTGAAAATATATAGGTCGAAGCCCAATTCGGAAAACATGTAGCCGTTTTGTGAAAAAGCACCCAGCTGCTTTGCGAGCTGCTAGTGGGAACGGAGTGTATTTGCAACATTGATTTACATGGATTGCCTTCCTTTCGCATCGTGACATATGAATATTTCTAGCATCTTCATCCAAAAGACGCCAATAAGCTGGCTTTAATTTTCATGTTGGTACCTTTTTTTCACACATTTTATAGCTTGGGTGTGACTGACTGTTTCCTCCCCAGGTTCACGGTGGCGCTGCTGGTATTGGCAAAAGCCTTAGATGTTGGTTTTGGCGCTGCGTTGCAAATCCCAACAACCTGACGCTTAGAGATCTTACTGATGCGGGAGTTTTTTGATTCAGATGACATATGGATATATATAGTGTATCTGTATTTTTGTTTATTTTAGTATTGATATATAGGTACATGTGATATCAAGATGATCATATAGAATCATATGGATATGCATGTGTCTATATATATATATGTATGTAAATCCGCCAAAAAGAAAGATTGACTGCCAAAGGAAAAACAAACATCTCTTCCAAAGGAAGCAATGGCTCGAAACAGATAGGGAGGAAACAAGCAAGGCTGTCATGGCACCTTGCAGAAATTGCCAAGCTTTGTGGTGGAAAAGAGCCAAGTTGGTACTCATGGTTCGGAGGACGATTGCCATAACAACTCATCTTCCCAGGTTTTTTCTTCTCTGAAGTATGATTGTTAAAGGTTGTCATACTTTTGGAGATTGATCACTATATATTGATGTTTGGCAAACCTTGTGGCAAACCCTTAGCTCCTTCAGTTTCACATCCGATTTGATGATTTGTGGCCTAGAAGTAAGTAACTGCAGTAGCTTCTACCAAAAAGGCGTCATTGAATTTCTAGCCACAATTATTCTGGCCACCCCTTTAGGTTTAGGTTTAGGTTCATTAATACTGCTGATGGTTCAGAAAATCCCCTTCCCAACCACCTGGGATGGTCATCAAACCCTTGTAAACAACGGTAGTTTATCTACCTGTCCCTCAACTGGTGACCTTACATAGCTGGATTTCTGAACCACCAACCGTATGGACCAAAAAAATCGAGCTACTTCAGGCCAACGAAGTGGCTGCTTCCAGTGATCAGCATGAGTTGGAACGCTCAGTGAACAAACCATTTTTGGGATGGGAAAAAATTCCCCGAAGGACAATGACAAAGATGGAATGATTTTGAAAATCTTGATTTTTTGTTTTTTTGTTGGCCCATTAGATGTTGGTATATCTTGATACTTTGAAAACTAAATTTTTGATATTTTGAAAATTCCAATGTTGTGTTGTGTTGGTTCGCCTCGACTTCCCCCCAAAACATCGATGAATTTGTGTCGGGGATAAAAAAGGCGGAACGAAACCACGTTATTTTTTCTTAAGTGGCACGATGCCATCAAGCTCCCACAATGCTTTTGTGTATTTTTGTTGGTCCATTTCATCTTCTATCTACAAGATAGTTCTATTCCGGAGATACAAGCGGTTGACTGTTTGAGGTATAAGTGCATTGTTTGAGGTATAAGTGCATTGAAATTCCCCAAATGATTCAATTTTCATATCTCCGCTTTGCACCATCCAATCTCTTGAGATTTCCACGGGGGTTGAGGCATTGTGCTGCTTGGGCCAATTCTGGAGAATGCGAGGCGCGGGAACAAAAATTCCGCTTTTTTTTTTGAGGATGAAGGTCATGCAAGATCAGTGGGATGATTTTTGTGCAAACAGAAACAATGTGGAAACAAAGGTATCACAAAAAATAATGATAAACATTATCCATACTTTGGCTACAACCGTAAGTTACTTGGAGAGTTACAGTTAAATTGAAAAACATGGTGAATATTAGGTATGGTACTTTGAAGTGAGAATTCTTAAGCCCAAAGGGACCTCAACGGGTGCATGGTGGATTCCTGAGATATTCCTTTGGATTCTCCTTTGACAACTAGAAACTAACAGCAAGTTTGCCTCTGAAGATTAGGCCTGGAAAGCCCCAAAAGGAAGCCGTATCATCTTCCAACCATTTTTCCAGCGGCGTTTGCTATTAGTTTCAGGGAGGGCCTTTGAAGTTTGTTGTACTTCAAGGTGATTTCAAGCTTCCAATCCTTTATATAAAAGGTACCCCTAAACAGGGAAGATAAATGAATGCTCCAGGAACTGGTCACAGAACCCGGGCGGTACCCTGGACTTTCCAAAAAAGGGAGACAACGTGCTGAGACGAAAAAAAAAATCGGCACGTGGCTAATCCAAGATTCAATGTAATTAATTGGATAATGATATCTTTTGATGGCTCATTTCCATCTACACTCCCTGAAACAAGCAAATTCCAAAGCCTGTGGTTTATCTACGTTTTCTGCAATTACAAGGAGTGGCTGAAGGTTCTACAGAAAAATCCAGATCCAAGGTTTCCAAAAAGAGCTTCGGTGCAGGACATGTTAAGAAAGGAAAAAATAAACCTGAGTTTTTTCCAGGAATGAATGACTATAGGTGGTTTTACCATGGTTGTTTAGGGTTTATAGGGGATGACTATACTACCCAGTTATGAGGGAATTATATCTATGAATGACTAGGTGGTGGTTTCAAATGGTTTTTCATTTTCACCCTGATTTCCAAAAAAAAACACCAGCTTTTTTGACCCCGAGCATTTGCGATCACTCATGGAAACGTCGTCCCAACTTTGCAACACCTGACGTGCCTTAGC
Organism: Breviolum minutum Mf 1.05b.01; assembly: GCA_000507305.1. Taxonomy (NCBI): domain Eukaryota; class Dinophyceae; order Suessiales; family Symbiodiniaceae; genus Breviolum; species Breviolum minutum. The sequence continues at coordinate 6,776 of DF241042.1, forward strand.
AGCCTTAAAAGAACGCCTACTTAGAAGGTTCGTGTAGGGAAGGCATACGATCAGTATATATCTATATCTATATGTATAATCATATCCTGTGCCATTAGATAGCAAAAATCATGCAAAAATGCGTGATTTCGATGTTTCCTCCCATTTTAGATGCTCAAGAATCCCACCATAGGCAAACCCAAGTTTCATGCAGAAGACTTGCGAATCCAGCTGCAGTCGAGTAGGCCCTAGTAGCTGCTACCGTTGTGGGTGAAGGTTTTTGGAGTTCAAAACGATCTGATATCCATGGATATTCAATATCCAAGAGATTCCAAGAGCTGGATCTATCAATAGCTAGTCACTAAGTCCATCGTAAATGTGATCACATGTAATGGTCTTGAAATGGCACCTAAGTTGTTGAAACATGGACAGGTGTTTTGTGAAAGGTCACATTTTCTTGAAAGACCTTCTTCCAGTGGATTTTAAAGGGTATATAAAGGTATAGGGGAAGTCTGGATTCAGAGAGTATTCACTTGCTTGAATCACTTGAGCTGACATGAAACAGCACTTGCAAAAAAAGCCAATTGTATTAGTCATCATCAGTGCAGGCTTTGCTTGAGAATTCTCAGGAAAAATTGGTAAATGGACTGCAGATGTGTTTTGTATCAAACCGTGCCAGGTACTCGATGGGCCTCAGACCAGGACTGAAAACACTGGCAAAACATTACGACATGTTGACCTGAATACCGATGCATTCGATGCATTCCAATTTGGTGATGTGGATAAAAGGATTGCAATGACGACGACGACGACGACGACGACGACGACGACGACGACGACGACGACGACGACGACGACAACAACAACAACAACAAGTGAACCGCTTGATGCCCTTGTTTTCAGTCATCCATATGGATTTCCCACATCTTCATTCGATGTTTTTTCCAGGGCCGGCTCCATTCGCGTTGTCAATCTTGGGTCAAGGCTGGGGAGTGTCAGGCGTGGCAAACTGCGAGTTTTTGGACAGGTGCAGCGCTGAAAATTAACATGAGCAATGAAAAAAACCCTAGGGGCCCTAGTTGTTTAGGATATATAGGGGATTATAGTACTCAGTTATACGGGGATCATAATGAAATAAACTATCAGGATTGGCGCCGTAGAGGAGGATAGATTGGGACAGTGTGGAATCCATGGCACAAACCCGTGACAATTAGACTGGGATAGGGGCACCTGGCATCCATGGCACAATGAAAAAAGGGCCAAGGGGCCCAAACGGTTGTTTAGGTTGATAAGGGGATGAAATACTACGGGGATCATTTCATAAACCATGAAATAAGGATCCCGTCAATTTCCACAGCCAGGATTCAATGGAAAGTCGGGCCGGTTTTTTTTTCGTAGCTCACATGGGAGGTTAGGGATTAATGTAAAATTTTCAGGGTGTGATCAACATGACTTAAAAAAAGCTTGAGGGTGCAAGAAAGCATGGCAATGAGACCTGGCAATTATGAATGAGCTGGAACTGGAACTGTTTTGTCGAAAAAGAATGAACACATTTAAATGGTTGTCATGGCATGCTGACTTGAACATTTCTTGTAACATGGCATGCCAATGATATCCGGTCCTAACTGACCAATTGGAACCCAAGAATAACACAGAAAAAACATCCTCCCTCCATTTGTACTACAAAATGGCGTGCACAACCCCACCTGATCAATTGGAAGGGGGATGAAAAATCTACTGGTCAGACCAATGCTGACTTCATGCTGAAGACCTGCCCTTCAAGTTGCGGGTTTTCGGGTTGCTTAGATGCAACTGTTTTGGCTGATGGAAAATCATTGAAGATGGCGCAACGCTTCACCTCCCCCTGCCTGAAACCTAACGAATATATTAGATCTTCTGAAAATTGATGGTTGGGTTCGATAAAAAAAATCCTTTTGAGAAATGGTTTCCCCCCTTTTCCGGAAAAATTCGTGAATTGTTGCAGGGGTGTTTCCCCTCATTTGCTTGACCAATTCCGAGGTGATGTGGCACCTCCCAATGAGGACCCGCAGAATCCAACAGCTTCGGAAATCCCTCCTTGGTGGTGTGGTTTTTGTTGCGGGTTTTTTCTCGTTCTTTTGAAAAAAGGTGTGAAAGCTCACAACAAAGGGATATTATATAATCGTATTTGGGTTAGTGGTACTAAGTTTTGACTCTGTTTAATGCTAACATATCTGATATACACCCGCTTTTCTATGTAAATCACATGATATGCTACTCCCAAGTGCTGAAGTCCCGGTGTTCTTGCAGAAATACCTTCCACTGGCGAGACTCTCCTGGTTGCCGAAGAACACCTACTCAGATCGATACTTTTGATTTAAGCTTTCACTACGGGTCAGGAGAGTCAGAGTGATTTCAGAGTGTATATCAAGTAGATCCTTTCATATGATTTGACATTGGATGTTGTACATCATTAATTCTTCGATGTTTTTGTTTAACCTCAATTTGTAACTCCACTTTTGAGGTCACCCTGTAGGCCCCAACCCCTTTGTCCTCGAGTTCTTGCCCCCCCCCCCATCAGGAGTCTTCACCATCACCTCCCTCGAAACCTGAAGCTCGTGCAAAGCCGGCCCGTAATGTAAGTCGCAATTTGAAGGAAGAGCAACAGCGACAGCAGGAGGAAATCAAACGCCGTGCTGAAGAATTGAAACGTGCTCGGCGGCAGAACAAGACGATGGAATCGATGGAATCGATGGGTTCACAAAAAATCGATAAAGAAACCGAGAAGATGGAAGAGGTGAGAGAATCTGAGATTGAGAAGGCTGAAAGCCCTGAAATCTCAGAGATTCAACATCTTAAGGTTGAATCTCCGAAACTTGAGAAGGCTGAGGCCAAGGCCAAAGATGCCGAGACAGGGCTAAAGCCATGGCAGATGTCAGCACCTGCAGATGTAGATGATGTAGGAAGCTCAGAAATGACCTGTTGAAATGCAGTTGAAAGCAGTGGTTTTTGGTATGGTAACATGTGAGCAACCTAGCCACCTCTCTCGGTTGAGATACATGACGAGGTGGGCTCGGATATTATGAAAATTCATCTTGCGGTTTGGGTTTACTTCCCGGCATTCCGTAGGGTTTTTTGGGGAGTTCCCCATTCAGTGCTCTTTCTGAACCATCATCATGGAATCTACAGAAAATGGCGAAAAATTTGAAAAGACACTGATTCTTCGAAAAAAAAAACACCATTTTTCACTGAACCATGATTGTGGGAGGAAGGGTACCCTCCAGGGAACTAACATATCCCCCAAAAATGGCATATTTGAAGATGATTTTCCTTTTCCCTTTCGGTGGGATATGTTAATTCCCTGGAGGGTACCGCCCCTAAAGGTCCAAGGTTTTGATCTCACCCACTGAGGAAACATTTCAATGCATGCGCTCCTCGGCGTGGTTGGAATGGAAGGATTCGGGGTCGGATTTCCCTTCACCTTTTTTGGGGGGGAATGAAACATAGGGTAACATGGAGTAACGAAAAAGGGGGCGTTGTATAAGGTTTTTGTTGGAGCTTTTTGTTCAGGGTTTGTGGGAATCAATTGGTGAACAATGGGTATAAATATAGGATTTATTTAAAAAACAAAAGGCTGGATCCACTCCTTCGACATCTTCCGGTGACCTTTCCCTCCCAATACTTGTGCTTGTTTAAGGCGATTTTGTATGGTAAATCACCATGAAACCACCATTTCCGGAATATTTTATATTTTTTCCAACCACCTTAAGCAAATCTAAGAAGAAAGGTGTCCCTTTTTTTCAGTACAGATAGGGGCCTTGAGGTTAGGGGGTTTTCGGATGAAATGTTCCTCTGAGGTGAGAAATTTGAGATTGCGCGGCAACTGGATGATGCCAATGCTCGTCGAGCACTTGGAAGAAAGGAGGATGAAGTTTTAAGAAAACGGTTGCAACAAACAAAGTAGCAGAAGTTTTTTCCCTATCACTCATAAGTGACTCATAAGACATCAGCTCTTAAATCATAGAAGATGGGTATACGGTATAATGCGGTCAAAACCTCTTGAAAGTATCTTAAAAATATGGCAACTTTTCTTGCATTGCAGGTGAGCAGAGTGTTAGAGAAAGAGCTGAAGCAGCACACGGTGCGGGGAAAGTACAGCTGCTGGATATGTTTATTTTGCGGCGGGTTGGGCATATTGTTGTGCAACTAAATATTAGCAACTACAAATATTGAATCTAAACATTATGCATATATTATATGCAACTACTTGTACAAAGGTATACTGTATTGACATCATACATACATTTACCGTATACCCATTATTTACCCTCCCTGAAATTAACATAGCACCATATAGCGCCTAAAAAAGTTGATGGTTGGAAGATGAAATTTCCCTTGGGATGGCCTTATTTCTAGGTGCGAGCTGGTTAGTTTCAGAACAGGTATATAGCTGGGATGTTTAAAACCTTGAAAATAAGGGGATAAACTACGTACCTCAACTGTTTAGCTGGATTTCCGAACAGTACGTTTAGATATATACTTTCTATAGTAGTGCAATTTGGATCTAATCACTCTAGATATATACATCAACAACCTTTAATCATAGCAAACATATTATGGTATGGTCAAAATACATGGCACAGCCCCAAAAAAGGTGGCCGGGCCCATGGCTGCTCCCCATAGCCTCGGGGGAAGGTGCCATGTTCCACCGATCCCGGTAGGTCGTGCCAGCGCCTCAGAGCAACGTCACCGAGACTGCTTGAAAGATTTAGCCGAGGCCCGGGGCGGCGAAAAAAAATCGCAGCGTAAATTGCCGCTGTTTTTGTGGAAAAAACGTTTCTTTTTTTTTGGAAACAAAAACGGAAATGGAGGTGAAGTAAGCAGGTTTTGGACCTTTTTTTTTTGTTGACTGTAATTTATGATGATGATGATGATGATGATGATGATGATGATGATGATGATATATTTTTTATGATATATATATATATACATGATATAGATTATATAGTATTTATATAGTATGTTTTAAGATATATGATGATATATCACTATTTCTGAGTACATCCCCTTTCCAAAAAAAAAACAACACAAGTACCATGACTTCCTCGCAGGCCAACCAGGAACGGCACAGGATGAGGGTCAACGCCTCGGAGAGTTCTCGGTGATATCATGTGCTTGAATATATGTGTGTGTATGAATATATATATATATATTTACATAATTATATATACATGTATTAAACATCATGTAAATGCGGTTCTACATATGTGTTTTTCATGTGACATATATTGTAGTTCTGTTTGTATATGTAGATTGATATACACATGTTTTTCTTACAGTCATTATATGGTCATGTGATGGTCCTGTGTTCGGAGGGTCCACATGAGGTNTATACATGATATAGATTATATAGTATTTATATAGTATGTTTTAAGATATATGATGATATATCACTATTTCTGAGTACATCCCCTTTCCAAAAAAAAAACAACACAAGTACCATGACTTCCTCGCAGGCCAACCAGGAACGGCACAGGATGAGGGTCAACGCCTCGGAGAGTTCTCGGTGATATCATGTGCTTGAATATATGTGTGTGTATGAATATATATATATATATTTACATAATTATATATACATGTATTAAACATCATGTAAATGCGGTTCTACATATGTGTTTTTCATGTGACATATATTGTAGTTCTGTTTGTATATGTAGATTGATATACACATGTTTTTCTTACAGTCATTATATGGTCATGTGATGGTCCTGTGTTCGGAGGGTCCACATGAGGTCATTAGGTTGCTTCCAAACCGCAAAAAGAATTTGCAGTGTTATGTAGGGTTGTAAAAAGTCGTATCCTTATCATCCCGTATCTACTGCATGGTTCTATATATGAAGCTACACCTATCTATATGCAAACTCCTCCTATGCGCGTCCCCTATCTTTTGGATTTCCTGTATTTCTCACAATCCTATCGATTTCCAATATTTGTACCCTGACTTGCTTTACCTGTTTTATGTCACAACATATCATCGCATTGCTTCGATTAGTATGTTACCACTTTTCAATTGGATAGCGGTTGGTTGGATGAGCCCCTTTCTCTTTGACTGGGAGGGACCTTGGCCGGGTGCTCCCCATGGCAGAAACTATATATGCGCAGCATGATTTTGCACGTTGGTTTCCAAAACCCATACAATTCGCAGTGGTCTGACAATGTTGGGTTGTAAATTGCCTGATAGAAAAAACCTCTTTCCGATCTATCTTTGTCAATGTCATCATATATGATGATATATATATGATATGGTACATAATGTTATTATCTTATCATTCTTATCTGCTTTAGAATCAATGAGATCTGATTGAGAGCGAAGCCCACCCCTCACCCTCTCGGGGAGTTGCTGCCTCACCCTGACCATTGAGGGGGGATTGGGGTGGGTACTGCAGTTAACTGCACCCTGTGTAAAAGATAAAAACCGTAAATTGCTGAAAGAGCAAGATAACAGCACTTCTACTTCAATCTTGTATAAAAATTATAAAAGCATATCTTCATTCCGGTTTTTGGCAGAATGTTTTGGTTCACTTTGGCATTGCAATCCATTGGAGAAGTCATGGAACAGATTCAGGCTCAACAAAGTGAGGGCCTTTCCGAGCATTATGAGCAACGGGTCATGGAGCGGACTTTGGCCGGGGGGGTCCAAGGTGTGGAAGAAATTGATGTTTGGAGGAACTTGAAGAACTAATTTTAGTATAGAAATGTATGGAAAATAGTTAAAAAAGAAACCAAAAAAGCAAAAGGTGGTGAAAGATTTGTCAAAGATTTTGTCAAGAGTCAAGATTCAAAGCTTTTCTACAAAATCACACATCACAATCGAATCCCTTTCGCTTTTTGACATTTTTAGGAGCTACGTGAGCAGCTTCAGAAGGAATTGGCCCAAGAAACTGCGAAGTTGCAGAAAGAATGCAGTCAGGACTCCTGAATTAATCGATCCGAGGAGCCCTCTTTTCGGGTCTAACCGAAAGGTTGAAAATCCTTGACGAATCCTCAAAAGTTTCGAAAAGATATGGATGTTTCCAATTGGGATGGATTTGTATTTGTGCGATCTTTCAAGAAAAAGTGTGTCTCTACGGTTTGTACATAGATTCATCTATATATATATACATAATATCTATATATATATATACATGTATAGATATATATCTCGTCCTTATGTGTATTGTATATACTGGATGTGTACCATATAAAGATACATACACGGTGTGTTTTTTTGCGAACTTTCTGCTTACTACGATCTCAACTCCAATACTTTTATATGTCCTTTAAGGGTCTAAACTAATACAACGCAAGCAAATTTGCAAATGGACGGTCGATGAAGTCGGCTTGTTTCACCATGTCAACCAGAGTTTAGTTCAGTTTGTCATCCCATTTATAATGATTCACCATGTGCTCATCTGTCAAATCTGTCATCCAATGACTCATCAATTCAAAACTTTGTCTGGGATGTTGCAAATCCCAGGTTGTAACCCAGTTTCGGACTGAGGCAAGCGTGAATTTCAGCTACAAGAGCTGGTTTTTTGCCTCAGAAAATGATGTTTGTCCCGGAAGGATGTGAATTTCGGGGTCGGATATCGGATATCCATTTTCGTCTCCAAGAGATATATAGATTAAGATTATATATAGTATATAAATTTGAATTTAGCATGGTCGAGACGCACTTGGTAAAGGCACCCTTCAAGTGCAATCATGGTCCAGATAAATGGTGTACAATAGTGTATGTCATATGTCTACTATAATATAATATAATATATATATATATATTCATACGCGCACATAGATGTGTACATGCATTGCATTACATTGCGCTCTGTTATGTTACATTAGGTTACATTGCATTCCATCACATCACACAGCATAGACATATATGGTGACATAGACCTACAAAAGCTTGAATTTACCCGCATCTGCGTGCATTTACGGTACTCAGTACACCTAAATATATTCATATATCTATACATATATCTACATACATGCCTACATACTGCATACTACATATGCTATCATATCCCCTATATACACAACCGGGACAACTGTTGCTGTATGCCAGCTGTTGGCTGGTCATACTTCTCGGTGCTAAGCCTGCACTTGTCACACAAGATGGACCTAGAAATGTGATCCACAAATGAACATGTAAAAGCTTAAACGCTTGTGCCTCGGAAGTTTCCATCCATACATGTCAATGTGTATTTATATGTATATAGATGCCTATGCATATTCACACACATCATCCGTAAATAGATAGCTTTAGTTTTATTCATATTTCATATGGCATGTAGATCTTCACATGTATCTAGAATGTATCTAGATATGTTCAGATTTTTGCCGGTGTATCATGTAATATATTTGATATAACATTTTTATGTGTACAAAGACGGAACCAGAAAGAAGTTGTACGTGCGATTCGCTCATGCATGTACATATGTATACAATTATATACATATTTATACATATATGTAGGTCTATGATGCCTCATGGGACCCCATGATTAGATGATATGTATATATGTATGCATATATATATATATATGTATATATTTATTTAGATATATACACCTTTGCATCCCGCTATCCTTCAAGATTTCCACCACTCCAAAAAAAAAGCAAGGCACGTGTCGCCAACAAGCGCGCCGACGAAGCTGAAAGTCAACTGGCTGGCCGTGCGTTTGGGGAACCCAATGAAGGGAACTGATAAAGGCCAACTGGTTGGTTGATGGCGTGTTTGCCTCACAAAAATGCCATGTTTGATCCTACCACAAATCATGGGTTTTCAAGTGGAAAATGGTGTATCATCCAATAGTAATTAGCTACCTTTCAAATACTGTACAGTCATTTTCCTCTGAAAAAAAGCGGGGGAATCCTGAACTCCCTACTCGTACGTAACCAGAATCCCAGAATGGTATGGGAAAAAAGGATATATTAGTTTCTTGATGTTTCTTGATGTTTGTTTGTGGTTCAACTACTGTATAAACAGCAGGGTTCCAATTCAACAGATTTTAAGGTGTATTCCTTTGATGAAAACTCCGTAGATATCCAGGTGGATTCCCCGGCTTTTTTAACGCGTGGCGGTTGAACCCAGGACAGGGGAAGAGCGCTTGCAAGCCGAGCAACGTGCTGCTGAACATGCCCAGGAGGCCCAGGCCGCGGAGCAAGCGCGTTCGGGAGCCTCAAAGGGACGGACGTTTTTTTTCCATGGATTTGTTTGTTGATATTTTCCAACCGTGATGATTTTGCACCCCCCGAACCTTGGGGACATGATCCAATTTGACGAGCATATTTTTCAGATGGGTTGAAACCACCAACTAGATAATTTTGATGGATTTTCAACCAAAAATCTGGAAAATTCCCATGTTGAAGAATGTGTATGTTGGAGGAACTGGAAAATGATTCTTCCATTTTTGCTGAGGATACGATACGTGACATCATCAGATTGGGTTCCAAGATGTGTCCAAGATATGTGTAATTTTACGGATGGGAAGTGCATAGTTTTTCAACCCACCTTTAGGATGATCAGGATGATTTAGGATGGTGAAAAGGCTGCTTGTTATGGTCCAGTTAAGTCATCGAATATCAACGAATGGTTTGCACTTGGTATCACTTGGTACTTTGGAATCATACACCCGTAAAAGTTGTTGGAGAGATACCGCAAATAAGCTACATGTCTTTTTGGAGGTGAGGTACACAACACAAATACCGAAAATGGCCGTATTATGATGTTGAAATGAAATGAGCCTCAAATATATGTTCCAAACCATGAATTTTGGTATCCATGTTAATTTTGAGGGGTGTATCCTCTTCTAATTCAGCCCCATGACCGGCGTATCCATTTCGACAAATCCAAGGTTTGAAAATTGAAGAAGCCTATCGTGCACGGGGTCCAAACAAGCAACCTCGTTGATTCACGGGGTCCAAGCAACATGAGGGTGCTGTAGTTTCAACATGAGAGACCCGAAATTCTATGGAGTATAACTGGGTGGTGGTTTCCAATATTTTTTATTTTCACCCCTACTTGGGGAAGATTCCCATTTTGACATTTCTAGTGGTGAATTTGTGAAGGTCGATCCTTATGTTTTACTTTTGGTTTTTGCAGAAAACAACTCGCACCTTCATCGCCCGCGGTCACCATTTCGATGAGTAGGATCCCCCGTTTTTTAAATCCATAAGAACTCATTCACCCGATGTTGACCCTGGGCAATTGTTCAACACTCCACTGAGGGATCATCAATCTAATAGTATGAATCTACTACCAAGAACATGCTGTATTTTTTTTTCGTAAAATCAAGGATACTCCCCTGAAAACTAACATGTCCCCTGAAAATCAATGATTGGAAGATGTATTCCCTACAAAAATAGTCCCTTTTTTGGTGGACATGTTAGTTTTCAGGGGTGTAAGTATAACCCCCTTGACTTTGGATACGACTTCATATGATCATTTTGGATCATATGTGTTGGGGCCCGCTATCAGGTGGAAAGTACCAAGGCAGCAGCAAGAGAGCCACTGGGCACTCAGCAGGAGGAGATTTTGCTGAGGTTTGGATGTTCCATGTGGGTGTTTTCATGTTGGAATGGAAGATCACCTCCATTTGGCAGGGAGGGTTTGTTTGTTTCAGTGACATCAAGTATTAGGACCCCAGTTCTATTTTGGAAAGGACCCAGTTCACGATGGATCTCCATACATCTATTTTGTTGTTCTTGGATTTGGGTCTACCATGAGTTGCCTAGTTTGTGTTCATGTCCATTATCGAAGTCAAGAGCTGTGAGAACCGTGTTGGTGTTCAAAATGATTGCCTGGAATCCATGGATAGCTACAACAACGTCGCCGTTTTCTAATGTCATGTTGGGCTAATTTGAGAGGCTTCAAATTTCGAACCATGCGCTGATACGTTTTTTTCAAGATCCTCTTCAAGTCATGAGGAGATGTTGCGATAAATCCCCAGACCCAAGCGATGAATCCCTGAGGCAAGAGTTGCAAGAGCGGCTTGCAAAAGCAGAGGAGAGCCCGTGCAGAATCGGCATGTGATCGCCTAGCTACTGCACGTAGATGTTGTACTATCTATCCGATACCAACATATTTAGTATATATCCAAATAATAAGTAAACATGCGATTAACATGCGGTGGAAGAATTATAATTAATATATAGTAGAAATGAGGTAGATGCAACATCTCTCTTTCAATTCTGCTGAATTATACTAATAAATTATGTCTACTCTTGACACGCAGCCCAACTGACCTTTGCAAACGGCTTCTTGACCTATTCTGTGAGTCAAATCTTCCAAGACATGAATTATTTCAATTTTATGGGTATACCGACAATATATATATATATGTATACATAAAACATATATATATATATATATTGGGTTGAATTACAACGACAAAAAACGCGACGTCACCTCGAAAGGTGGTTTAGGAATGTGGAATCCTCCAAAAATTTGTGCGATTTTCTGGAAAATCTGGGGTGAACGAGATTCAAATGTTCCCAGATCTATATATCCACGTTGAGACCCCCATGTTTCTTTTTAATGAGAGAAATTTCTCATTGAGAACATTCACATCAGGCTCGTGTGCAGTTCTTGGAGGTGGAACCTACCGTGGGATTTGATGGGGATTTTTTCAGTCCACCGACCTTTTGTTCGTTTTTTTTGGATCGTTTTTGTTTGGGGCAAGACATGAATGTTTATGAACGGATTTCTTGGCCAGAAAAAGAGAAGGTTCCTTTATTGGAGTTTTGATGAGAATAGTTGAGTGAGAACTGGTGACATGGACAAAAGAAAAATTCGTTCACGAGAGGAGAGTCCCTTCATAGCAGGAAGATCTAGGTTGGCAAAGTTTGATATAATTTGCCTAGATCGTTTTTCCATCATGGAAAGTAACACCCCGGCCAAAGATGGTTAAAGGTAGATGGCGCCAAAAATGTGAGTCCCCATCCTTGTGGGCTGGATTGTGGAGGGGAATATCCGAATAGTTAAATAGCCCCAATATTATTGTTTCAAAGGATACTATGTATGGATTCGGTGTCATGGTCATTAGTGCTACTTTCTATGTAATTGATTGATATCATACATATGTTATCATATTTCTTAAAATAGATACCTATACTTTGTACTATTTTTCCTATTTTTACTCGTTTTTTCGAAACGAATCGTGGTAAGTTGTTGTTTCCGGTGCATCATGTGCGTTCTCGAGGCGAAACTGGAAACCGGCGAAGAGGCGCCCCGGCGAAAAAAAAAAATAGGTATATTCCCTAGCAAAATCAAGCATGTTGATACACACATTGGATGGAAAATGGATGGAAAATGGGGGAGAAGCACTGTGAAATTTTCACATATAAATCTGGGTGGTGGTTTCTTACAGATTTTTTATTTTCACCCCGGATCCTTGGGGAGATGATCCAATTTGACGAGCATATTTTTCAAAGGGGTTGGTTCAACCACCAACTAGATGTTGATACACACACTTTTGCGGAAAATGTTTTGAAAGTCGTATATCTTACCTAAGTTTTGGAGACAGTTTCCCATCGATGAATAGGGATCTTAGGGTGAGAGGTTTGCCATCCAAGCTAGACGGGTTTTGGATCCCTTCGTTTTCGTAACCTTAAATTTTCAGCGGGGTGTAGACGGTGAATTGGAAAAATTTTGATGAACATGTGAAATCGGATGGGAAATAATGGTTGTGAAGTTGCGATGATAGAACTTCAAGAAGATTTCTCTTTTCAAATGGATGCAAACATTCTAATTATACTATTACACTCAAACATGTTGTCGGAAATCCCATGCAAAAATGTTGGGTCGATCGACTCGGCAATTTTGCAGATTTTTCGAACGGTTCGAAGGAAATGCTTAGAAGTTTTCCAAACCGATTTCAAATTCAGGGGTGAAAAACCTGAAGCCGCCTAGATCCGGGGGAGAGGTTTGCAAACCCCTGAATTTTTAGAACTGAATTTTCACCCTTGAATTAAGCATTACTTTCACCAAATGCTTGGAAACCATTGATGGGGGGGGCAACAAAAAAAATCCCAGTAATTCCGCAGCTTGGAGTTTTGTTCCACCCCTTTGGTCTTTTGGTTGCGCCAATTTCCGTGTGGTGATTTGAGGTGTCGCTTTCCGAGAGAGAAGAGCGGAAAGAGGTGGGTCCCGGTGTCCCAACCTTGGATGCTTTACCTAGATGTTTGAGGAAGTTAGTTAATGGTTAGTAAGTGAGTTATAACCCCAATATATCCCATTTTTGAGTAGATTATAACCGATTTACTAAACATTGATCCTAACTTCCTGGGACATCTAGAGGGATCATCATTTTCCTTGAATTCATCCAATAGCTTCATTTGAAGTCAAAAGAGATATGAAATTCCTGGGAAGCATGGTACAGCTAAAATTTTGTGCCTTTGGGAAAATGTAGCCATGAAAGATCATGAAAGTATAGAGCAGTATTTGGACATGGTCGGAGTCCTCCATGTCCCATAGGAAAATGGACCAAACTGAACAAAAAAAACCAGCGTTTCATAATAAATTATACATCAAGGATCATCAAGGACATTTGAAGTGGTGGAGTTCTTCGCACATACAGTATGAAGACATTCAGACTGAGATTTCAGGAATTCCAGCTCAAACACAAACCCACCGCGTTTTGACAGTTGGTGGAACCATTACGGACGCTACGCTGTGAACAACGAGAAGCCGAAGTGCCCACCCGTCGAAGATCGATGGTCGCCAAATATGTGTTGCTAAAAGGCTAGTTGTTATCATTTGCTCAGAATCCATGCTGCCAAGAAGCCTTCTTCAATGATTCAAAAAAGAATCAGGAGACACATGGCCCTGCATGGCACATGACATGGCAGCTCAAACCATCCAACCAAAAAAATCGAAGTGAACTACATGAACAACAACAAAAAATATACATGTTTTCCAACATTTTAAATCATTTGGCTCAAGATGTAGATGCTCGCAATGCACCGTTTTGTTATTTTGTTGATTTTCGCGGTCAGTTGGGTCAGTTGTGTCATTTCGGTGAAGCCCCTTTGCCGAGACCGGAACGAACTTTGGCGAGAATGCCGTATACAGATTGGCGGTTTAGCAATCCAAGGTGCAGACGCATTCATTCAAGCACTTGGACCAACTTTTCAAGAATACTTGACGAACACCTACAATGATACCTATGGTATCTTGGTGAAGTTTTAACCACTTGATTGATTGAAAAATGAAGTTTTAGAATTTTAAAATGGAAAAACGAAGTTTGTGGCTTGGGGACATGTTGGGAATGGTAGTACTTGTTGGCTTTGGAGTGGCTTGAAAAAGCGATGTAAAAAAAAGTTTCCAGAAAAGTGTAGGTAGAGAGTCCAAGATTTTTCTCAAGATTTTTTGGCAACGACAACCCTGAAAAACACACCGAACTCCGCTGAAATTCATCCTGATTACCCAAAAGACCAACCAGGTCCGGGGTCCCTTGTTGAGAAAGTAAAACACCCTGCGCACAAATTTTCGTCAACTGAGGTTTAGAGTTTGAGGTATTACCTTTAAACTTTGACCAGAACTTTGAGATGGTGAGTGCTGGGCAGGTGGATTTCATCTATAGCAATCCAGCTGCCTATACCTGTATGGCCGTAGAGTTTGAGGTGCAAACTGTGGCATCCTTGATCAATTTCCGCAAGGGATTTGCTTTAGGCAAGTTTGCTGGCGTCACTTGGCAATCTTCGAAGCCAGGGTGGTGTTTCGTATTTAAGGTATTTTAATTGATGATTTGTGTATTTGGTAGTATTTAATAGTGTTTAATTATGACCCCAATGGTGTGAGATGTCTTCCCAAATAAGGCTGATATTTTGGAAAAACCGGCTTGAAACCACCGCGATACAGGTGATACTAGGTTCGTTACAGTTCGAGAAGTTGAGGTTTTTCGGTTTCATCGATTTGTGACGTTTTTGTTCGTTGATCCGATTTTGGTCCCACCTGGCAGATTAAACCTTTGAAGTTAGCATATCTTATAGCCATTTTCAGCTTTCTAAAATCGATTTTTAGAGACTGTTTTTGTTTCATGTGTGTTTTTTTTTACCCCATCAGTTTCCACAAAACAAAAAAAGTCCCAAAGTCCCCAAAAAATTCCCAAAAGAAAATATCTATCTACTTCAACAGGGAAAAGCGTCTTTTCTGTTCAGCGTTTCTCAACAAATCCCAACGTTTTTGTCACCTCTCAAATCAGGTGATTTTTGCTCGTGCCGACTCGGACTTCCGTAGCCTGGAGGACCTACGGAGAGCTCGTGTGGAAGCGGTCTCGCTGTCCGGATTGGGAGCCATGCAACTTCAGCAAGCTGAGCCTTGGTGGATTTCAGGTATTTTAACCGCCAGGATTCGTTGATGTTTCATGGGTTTTGTTAGGTCCTTTTTTCATTGATGCGTTCTAAGTGTGGAAGATTTGATAATATTTGATATATTTGTTGAAGATGAGGTTTTGTACAAAATATTGATGGTTTGTTTATTTTATGTTGAAAGCCTGAGTAAAAAGTCTCAGCAGATGCAAAAAAGGGCAACATGTTTATCCTTACATGTTCCTATCATCCTTACTGTAAATGGACCCCTAGTCATTTCTGAATTGAGCTCCAAATTACCCTCCTTCCGGAACGATCACATATCCCCTACCATGGCAATTTTGAGTCGATCATTTTCCGGCTTTCCTCCAGGTGGGGATATGTGATCGTTTTCCCGTTTCGAGTATATGGGCCCCCAGGATTTCGGGGACGAAAAAGCCGGGAGTCCGGCCAACCTGCCGTACCTGAGGAATTGTTGTCCCAAGGGTTGGACATTATGACGGATGTGCCACGCTTGACCTTTGCTTCTCGCCGAAGAAATCCACAATTCAGAAGTCTTAAAAAAAACATTTGCTTGTAACGGGCCTTTTTTATAATGATGCCACTACTTGGATTTGTTTTTGTTGGCGACTTTTTTACGGATTGTACTATGGTAAATCACCATCTCTTACTATCATTTGGGAGAGTATGGTTTACTTTTTCCAAGCATCTTAAGCAAATCCAAGACTATGATGTATGCTGTGATTGCTAGACAAACTGAATCAACAAAGAAGTCTTACAAGCATGTTTAAGATTCCGGGGCTGATGCCGGCACAAGCCAAGAGAAGCCTTGCTCAAGGTGTAGAGGTCATTGTTTGGATCTTGTTTAAGTTTACATGTTATATACAGTATATATTTATGTATATATATATATATATTAATTAACAATCCGTCAAAGAATCCTTCAGTTGTTTTTCATGATTTCCCTGATGTTTTTTCAGGCGCATCAGTTTCTAGCAGCTAAGGCTTTCAATCAAAACAAGATTGTCCAAGATGTCCAGAATGGATTGGCAGATGTTGGTTTTGTGAGAACAGATTTGATCGATCGGAATGTTGCAGCCAACACAACAAGTTGGGACTACTTCCGTGTGATTGGTGAAATTGTGGATGATAACTTTCCCTTTGCACATTCCACCAGTTTCACACCTGAGTGGCCTATTGGTGGACTCAAACATGTACCAGATGAGATTCGAGAATTGCTTGGAAGAGCATTGATGTCATTGGATCGTGATTCAAATGATCCTACATTGTCAGAACCTGCCATCAAAGGAAACTTTGCGAGTTGGACAACACCTAGCAATTACCTTGGCCTTCTTGACATGCTCCAAAGGATCAGATATTTGGACCCTGTTGCACGTCGATGTCTACGGAGCTCTGATGAGTATAATGCCATTTTTTGTCCACCCGGGTGGGTGAAGAAATCTCGCGAACAGGTGTTTTGTCCAGATTGTAGGGAGGGATATTCATGCCTATGTTCTCCCTGTGCCAAACTACGAGATCCAGAGTATGTCCTACAAGCCGAGATGATGCAGACCAACTGGAAAGGCAATGTGGATGTAGAGACATTGGTGCCTGAGACTGCAAAACAAGAAAGCCAAGCATTGAATGGAATTTGATGGTGAATGTACCCATTATATCCCATTATACATCCATCAATATGTACCAATGTAGCGGCGTAAATTGAAGAGTACTGAAAAATTCGCGACGTTTCGACGGAACGGTCGGCAGTCGGCATCACGTGACAAATCCTGGAGGCATGACTCGCCACTATGACCAGGAATGTATTTTTCTCACAAAGGATCGACCACAACGGATCATTTAAACTACTAGCTGGTGGTTTCAAACATTTTTTATTTTCAACCCTACTTGGAGAAATGATCCAATTTGACTAATATTTTTCAAACGGGTTGAAACCACCAACTAGACTAATATAGATTTATTGGAATACTAAACTTATGCGCCAAAACTGCTGGCTCTGAAACGGCCACCCTTTTTTTCAATAAAGCTCGCCTGGCTCAGGAGAATCGGACGTTTCTGGCAGAGAGCTGCGAGCGCCTGACAGTTTGTGGGCATGTGTTTGCAGGGCAAAAGCTACGATGGAAGCTTTTGGACCAGATTGGTGCAAACACTCGCTTGGCCATCAATGCACCTCAAATAGCAACAGTGGAGCTACGGATGACCATTGATGGCCCTTCGCAAGCCACTACGGTGACTTTTCTGAATAGATTTCAATTTGGTTGAGGCGTGTTTATCTCTTGTGACCTGATCAAACAGAGCCAGTAAATAAAGAATCGGAGAAGAGCGGGAAAATCATCGAAAATCACGGATGTAAACTGGTGTTTTTTTCGATTTGTTTCGACATATCTCGAAAATTTTCACAGATGTTCATTTTGTCAACTTCGCCATAGGCGACTCGTTGTTACTAGTCGCCAGGTCCAAAATGTGACGACGTTGGAGTTGGCCACTCAGCTGTATTCTTTGGAATATGAACCACAGGCGGGGTCCACCATAATCACCGAAAGGTATATACATGAGAAAATCAAGCCTAATATTGACAGGCAGGTATTGTTTTATTGGTGATGCAGGGTTTCTCCAATTGTTTTCGGGTTGTTTCAAGTGATGGCGTTCAAGCCCTGTCCAGGGAAGAGGCACTCAAGTAATTCAGATCAACATCAATGGTCAACCTGCCAGTATGTCACCAGTGGTTTTGGAAGTTGAAGCTCCACCACTTCGTGAATTTACTTGTCCAATGGGTCATGCTGCAAACCAAGAAGGTCAATGTATTCCATGTTTACCAGGCACTTCATCACCCGGTGGAACATCTCAATGTCGTACATGTGATCCTGGTACACATCAGCCTTTAGAAGGGCAGGGGAGTTGTGAAAGCTGCCCCGTTGGTCATTACCAAGCCAATTCGGGCGCTGTTTCTTGCACTCCATGTGACGCTGGTAGCTCGAGTCGTGGTCAAACAGGACAATTTGCATGTAGTCTTTGTGAGCCGGGGCAAGAAGCTCCTCGCAATGGAAGTCAGAGGTGTACACCTTGCAAGAGAGGACACTACAGTGAGAATGAGGGAGCTGCTACATGTTTGCAATGCACTGGTGGGAAGAGCACAGCCGAACAGGTTCGGGAAAAAAAGATCTATGATTCGTTTTTTGGGTTTTTGAAGACCGATGGAATAGACTCCAAACAGTTACGAAGAAACACAAGCAGAAGGCAGTGCCAAAAAAAAACAGAAACCCCTAGAAAGGATGATGGAACTTCATGTTTGTTTTTCAACATCCAGATTTGAGATACACCAGGTTTTCTTTTGAAGATGCTGGGGGATTTTAAGATGACTTTTTGTCGGTCGCACTTGGTGTTTCACAAGATCTTCACAACAGACGCCTGAGCAGATCGCAACTCCGAGAAACTGATGGTAAACAAGTAAACCATGGCAAAATTGTAAAGGTCTTTGGGGAAGAACCCAAGCATTAGTGAAGGGCGTGGCCAAGCATCGCCGATTTTAACCTTCAGCTAGTTTGGCAGCCAACCCTGACAGGGTGCGACAGATCCTTCCTTATGCATTTGCCTAGATGGAAAGCGACTAGGCTTCATGAATGGTGAGGAACAGTGCATTCTTTGTGGGAATGGCCTCAACTGCAGTTTTGGCAACGATGATCCCCAACAGCTGGCCGGCTTTTGGGTTGACTTTGACAGAGAAAAGAACATTCTCTCTGTGTATCGTTGCCGAAACGAACTGGAATGTCCTGCTGGCATTTTGGGAAGTTGTGCAAATGGCCGAGCTTCTAGGGCGTGTAACAATTGCAAATCTTGGCACAAGCCTGACAAGAATGGTACTTGTGATGCTTGCGTGGGTGTCGATTCTCTACCTTTGCTTTGGTTCTTTCTTGGGACTTTGGTCTTGAGTGGTTTGACCTGGCTATTTGCTCAAACCAGCTTGGCTAGACAAAGATTAGGACAGGTGACCGTGTTTCTGACGGCTGGACAAGTGATCATGCTTATGCAGCTGATGGCAGCCTTGAAAAACCTCGACTTCCAATGGACAGGCGCCTCGCCTGTTGGTGTCAAAACGCCCTCTATACATATACCTGTTGGTAAGAAGAACAATGAAGAACTGCTCCTTCTTACTCCAAACCAAACTCACCATGTATTTCAATTATATTTCTGCCAGTTTTTAAGCCAAAAATACTTTGGTGGATTATTTTGGAGCCAGTGATTGCTCAGGTCCTGCTCTCCACCTATTGGAGGCCTTGGGTGTTTTGGCTTTTGATATCGACTTCCTGAATCTGGGATGCGTTTTGCCTGACGCCGGACCTTCTATCACCTTTCTGTCCCAGTTGATGGCTTACCCGGCATTTTCCCTTTGTATGTTCGTGGTATGGTGGTGTATTGGCCGATGGGGTGGAGGTCTTAAAAGAGAGGAACTCTTCAATATCAACGGCCTGGTGTTGATGACTTTATATGTCACACTAACGATTGTTTCATTGCTTCCTTGGCAATGCATCTCAAACCCAAATGGTACATTGACGATGCAAACGCAACCTGGTGTTATTTGCTTCAACTCAGAAGAGCATACAACACTCATGTTCTTGTCCATTCTGGGGATGCTCATGAACCTCGGACTGCTCGACTCACTTCGACGAAAAATCTTTGTTTGATTTTTTTTATTTGCCTGCCATACACTTGTTTGTTGTTGTTGTTGTTGTTGTTGTTGTTGTTGTTGTTGTTGTTGTTGTTGTTGTTGTTGTTGTTGTTGTTGTTGTTGTTGTTGTTGTTGTTGTTGTGGTTGTCGTTGTCGTTGTCGTTGTCGTTGTCGTTGTCGTTGTCATTGTTGTTGTTGTTGTGGTTGATATTGTTGTTTTATGTTGTTTTTGTTTCTGTTGTTTTTGTTTTTGTCTTTGTTGTTGTCATTTTCGTTGTTGTTGTTGTTGTTGTCGTTGATGATGTTGCTGTTGTTGTTGTCGTTGATGATGTTGCTGCTGTTGTTGTTGTTGTTGTTGCTGTTGCTGTTGCTGTTGCAGAAGTTGGTGGTGGTGTTGTTGTTGCTGTTGCTGTTGCTGTTGCTGTTGCTGTTGCTGTTGCTGTTGCTGTTGTTGTTGTTGTTGTTGTTGACGTGGCTGTTCTTTTTTTTAATTCTTCCCTGGGTCGTATTTTACGATACATTTAAATATGGACCTGTAGACATTCAGAAACAGATCTGAAAGTGTTCGATGCCAAGGTATCCGGTGCCTATGCTGGCAGTATCCATCCAAGCCACTGCGACTTGGGTTTCGCAAAAGCCTTCCCATCAACTCCGTTTGATCAAAGAGAATGAAACTCATTCCACCCAGACCTCATTCTTTGGCCTTGCCTCATCCCCTTATCCCTGCTGCTTCAAATTAAGGTAATGTATCCTTCCTATGTGGCTGGAGGTCAAGGGTTGATCATCGTGAACCGATATCGATTTATTTTTGAGCGATTTCGTGCCACTCGCTACTTCTTTGGTGTCCTGTACCTTTGCAGGACACAATGTGAACAGATTCAACAGACCTCAGGTTCTTTACAATGTGTGTTTTTAGCGAATGTGTGGGGATTTTTTAATGTTATACACTGTCACTATGTGACAAACTACCAAATACATTGAAATGTTTTGGATCTTTAAAGCACTCACCTGATTTCCTTGAACTTCTCCTTTCGCTGGTCCCCTTGCCGCGCGCAGGAACACCTTGTTGTCATTGATTCCAGTGGTATTCGCCAATTATCCATCCATTCAAGTGACAATGCTCGCAGCAGTTATGCTCTTGGGTATGATCATCCAAATGCGTGCATGGCCCTGGAGAACCAAGGTCCAGAAGTTCGTGAAAATGGATAAAAATGGGGGAATCACTATGAAGTTTTCACATAAAAAAAATCCGTTGGACAAGTGATTACAAGACTTTGAAATTGCGCAATTGGGGGTCAGACAGATAGGCAGATAGGGATTGAAATAGTTTATGTATATATGATATATATATATATGTGTGATATATAGATATGTATGTAGATACATAGAGATTGCCATGGAGAAAGAAAGATACATATATTTATATAGTATTGTATAATAGTTTCAAAAATGTTTATATGTATATGATTACATTGATTGCTAGATCGAGTGATAGAGAGACAGATAGAGTGACATGCTTAATTTACAAGACACCGTACATAGAAGTCAAATCACTTCAACATATACGTCATGGTCTGATTTCATGTTTTTAAGGGGGTGGTCATTCCTAGGATGTTTTTTTAACGACCATCCCATTACCGAGAGGTTCGGGAATTGTCATGAAATGTTTTCCTGTAAAAATCCAAGCACAAGTTGATGTTTATGACCATACATTCGTTGCACCACCTGGAAAGTAGATGGCGCAACCCCCATGTATTGGTTTATCATGGCCCCTTACTAATCCACCTTTTGGGGGTTGCGCCATCTACTTTCACTACGGTGTATAGCAGTTGGTTCACCCGATTGTTGAATCAACAGTATCACCTTAGCCGGGGGGTTTCACAAACCGTTCATGAACGATGCAATTTTTTCAGATGAATTTCAAAGTGAAGATTCCAAGTTTCGTCAAGATACCGGCTATGCAAGCATTTTGGAAGGAATCAAACTCTGTATCGATTTGCTTGAAATTGCAGGATTTGGATAGATTTGGGGATGTGAGTCACCCCACCCAGGATGCCAGTCACACCAGGAAGAAAGGATGTATTTAAGGCTCGAGGGTGTCCCTAAAGAACCCTTCATTTAAGCTGGCATCCTGGAAAAAAGCGTGGAAATCCATCAGATCCCATGGATTTCCCAAACATTCCCAAATTTTCTTGATCAATGACTCGAGGTGGCCAACATCACCGATATGATGTTTTCATCGAGCGTGGTGCTTTTCCTGGTCATTGCGGGACCAATTCTGTCTTTTGAGACCGAAGCAGACCGACAGTCCTATGCAGCATTTCTCTCTTGGACCTTTTGTGACTGGGCAAAGAACCTACCATGTCATCGAATGGAATACATGAAAAGGATCCTACTAACTGCAAAATGTATAATGAAAATATTCAGGGCCTTCAGGAAACAACAGTGCCGGGTCATAGGTAGCACTCTAAGCCCCGTTTACCCATCACTCTTGTTGTATGAAAATGTTAACATTTGGTGGTAAATTCAATTTCGTGTGCCAGTGCATTCCTGGGAAATGAGACCATATACTCCGGCTTTTTGGGCGGAAAGTTGGTGGAAGTTACACTGCAGTGTTGTGCTACTGCGATTTTTGAAACCTGAAAAAACTGCCGGTGGAACCGTGGTTTTTCTGAATTCTTTCGTTTCAACGGCGGCTGGATCCAGGCGCTTTGTTGCTGCTCTTCCTACTGGCTTTCTTTTGGGTGGCCTTACTTTACTTACGAAGGCGTGTCAATCCGGTAAAGCCCTACAAAATCTTCCTGACGCATCAGAAAGGTGCAGCAGGCAGTCTCGCCAGATTCATCAAGTACATACTCAACAAGTCGCTTGGCAGGAGATGACACGAAAAGATTCTGGCAGGTTTTTTTTTGAAACGAGAATAAGTACTCCTACACCAGGTGATTCAAAGTGCCCTTTTCATCCCCTAGTTGGAATTCACTTAACCCCTTGAAAGGGTCACTTAACCATCCCAAAAAGGTCACTTTGAATCACCAGGCAAACAATCTATTCTAATTCAGTGGTAGATTCCACAGTTTCGGGTCCATACATCTTCCACGGATTCAACAGATTCGGTAGTGTTACACGTGGACGGAAGATGGCATCATTACGCTACAACTAAACTTGCAAACATCAGAGCAGAATGTGAAGCACATTTGTATGATTGCATTTATAATTCAACTGTGAACGCTATGATTACGTACCTTATGTTCAGGAATGTAGAACTATTCGTGATACTATGAATGGTATTACACAAACCATGCGCCACATTATATATATATATAGTTATATATATATAGATAGATCTTGCCATCGAATGATTAGAGTTATATATATATATAGTAAGATAGTAATGATAGCAAAATCGTGGTGTTTTTGTTCAAAGCTGCAAAATCATCAAGCTTCGTTGAGGTATTCTGGGGACGGAGTATTTCTGGATTCTGACGAGTTACAAGATTTGGATTCTCTCTTTGAATGCGTCCGAGCACATACCAGCTTTGTGGTTCCTCTTTTAACCCCTGGCTTGCTGACAAGACCATGGTGTGTTGGCGAGCTTGCAACTGCATTTCTCAACCGGGTGACTGGTCCGCAGTGGAAAGATGTGGAAGGGTGTGACCGTCCTTTCCAGTCTGGGGGAAGATTCCGTTAAAGGCAGGGCCTTTTTTAAAATTCGTCCACCTGGTGACAACATCGACATGGAGAAACTGAGAAACATCCTTTTTTCCGGCTGGGTCATCCAACCGAGCGAAAAGTGAATGAACCGAGGTCCCTATTCTACCCATCTCCTGCAATAAAGCCACGCTCATTCCATCTGCGCGTATCGCTGGGATTGTGCACGGTTGGACTGCAGATCAGTTTCAGCCTTTGCTTGCAGCTGGCATTGACGTGGATTCGATTGAGGTGACGTATTGCTTGAGTGTGGAGTTGTTTAACGTGCCCGTGTTTTTCAACACGCCTGCAGCTGTAATTGTGTTGACATGTCATTGACTAGTTTTAGAGATTAGAGTTTAGAGGCTTTAGCTATGCAGGCCTTGAGTTGGTTAGGAATCAAAATCCTTCAATTGCCGGTATTCCTCGAGAACGTGGTACGTAGACCATTGTTGAGGTCCCTGGGGAAAAAAGCCGTGGAAAAGTGAAAGGTTTGAAAAGCTGGAGCCAAGTACACTCCGGTAAACTAACATGGCAGGCTGGAAAATCACCATTTTAAATAGGGAATGCATCTTCATGCAGGATCCATTTTCCATTGCCATGTTACTTTACCGGAGGGTATGACCTCATTATGACTTCCAGTCTGCTGCATAAGCCATTGTTTTTTTGTTTCAAGACACAAAGACATGAACTTCCATGCCTTAAAAGGCTTGTTTTTGTTTTTATCCGTTTTTTGTGCCAGGCAACCGTGGAATTCATGGCAGGGTTGAAGGCCATCGAGTATGACCGCTCTTTGGAATTTGAGCAACAAGAACGCGTTATACTCCGCATTGTGGAGCATTGTGGACTAAAACGCAGACATTTTGTAGACGTGAATTCAAAACCTGATCGAGATGCAGAAATTTTAATTCTTACGAATACAGGAGAGTATGAAGCAATGGCTTCGAGTATGACCCTTGGTAAAGATTTGGAGAAAAAAAACGAAGAAGTGCTGCCAAACTGTGGTTCCTTCAATTGATTGATGCTTTTGTATGTTATTGTTTTGTTTGTTTTGGTGAACCTCCTTCAGTGATTTGGTGATTTGCAGATGATCTGGATGCATCTTGGTGCAGTATCTTTATATTCAATGATACGAAAGTGGATGTTGTTTACAGTGCTGTTTCTGAGTGGCCCATTTGGCAGAAATGTGTGAGGGTATGGCAGAATATTTTCTGCTCTCTTTCGCCGGTTTCAATTGTCTTTCTTCGATAGCCGCCGCACTCTAAGACAAAGAAACCGACTCCATCTTTTCATTTTCAGTGCTTTCGCGACCAGCGAAAGCTGAGCTTTCATTTTTGTATCAGATCATATCATTGCATAGGTTGGAAAAATTGAAACCAGATTTTAAAAAAAAAACGATCCGCCGTTGCGAAATTGATTTTTGTTGACATCTTAGAATCTTGCCAGGAATGTAAGAGTGCCAATCTCGATACATGAAACATCATGAAACCATACCAACAACGATTGTCTTCGGAATACTCCATAGCAGCCATAGCAGGATGTCTAAGTAAAAGTTCTGAGCAAATTTAGGAAGATTAAGAGACGTGTCAGACTTTTTTTCTGATCCTTAGTCCTTAGTCGCCTCCCTAAAACGAGAAATCTCGATGTTTCTGGCAACTGAAGTTTCTCCCAGGATCCTTCAATTGCAGCTTCAGCAGCAAGTGCAGGAAATGGTTTTGGTTCCTAAAACTGTGAATCAAATGGTGGCTGCACTTCCAAGGGCTCGAGTTCTGATCATTTTGTTGCATCATGGTATTCTCTACGATGTTGCTTTCGCAGGTGGGGTTGTTGAGAAAACAACAAAGTCGTGACCGAAGATGGGAAGATTTCGAGACGAGGTTGGGTTGAATTTGAGAATAGTACTATAGGTCTATGCCCCCAAGCATATTGCCATTATTAACATATGTTACCCCCCCCAAAAGAAAAAGGTTTAACCTAGCCCCTGAAAATAGGCCTCTCCAATAGGAAAGTAGTCTTCCAACCACCATTTTTCAAGGGCTATGTTAAACTTCGGGGGGTGTAACACCATTATTGACCATACTCTCG
This sequence comes from Breviolum minutum Mf 1.05b.01, assembly GCA_000507305.1. Classification (NCBI taxonomy): domain Eukaryota; class Dinophyceae; order Suessiales; family Symbiodiniaceae; genus Breviolum; species Breviolum minutum. The sequence goes on from DF241042.1 coordinate 32,540, forward strand.
AGTTTGGCCCGTAAGTCTTGGCCTTTCATAGATCGCACTCTAGTGTTTGGCTTCGTCGGCATTCAAACTTGAGTATGGCCAATGCATCAGACGTTCTTCACTGACTAAAATTGCCCTTCGTGTCACAAAAATTCTTTTCACCAAACATTTCAGATACCTAAAATGGAGGAATCCTCACCTATATAAGCTGTATGGATGCGGCTTATGTAAGGAAAACCCCACTCCCAAATAGCCTTATAGGGTTCAGGATCCCTCTGTTTTAGGTACCTGAAATTCTTGGTGATCTTTGTTTGCATTGGCCTTGGCTATCACAAAAGATGACTCACACATATTGTAAACAGCGTGCTTTCAAAAACCGCCCCTGTGTTTTCACTTTTTGGCAGTTCCCCCAAATGGTTTTTTTTCAACGGTGTTTCCCTCAATTTTGTTGATAGCTTTGGCCCTCACAATTGATTACACCAGCCTTCCAGACAAGCTTTGTCCCAAAAAGACTCACCGCAGGCATGATCCTTGCAGCTCATGCACAGGGTGATGAATCACAGGACATTAGCCTTACCGTCGGGAAAACTATGAGTAATAACAGCGATGGCTTGGCTTGGAACCGTATTCTTACTGTCAGTGCAGATACCAGTTTCGTTTTCCCAGGCCATGAAGTCTACACCTCTATTTCTGCACAGGGAATCTCTGCAGAGATAGGACCAGAATTTGGTCAACGATTGTGTGATGCTTACCGCATCATTTTCAAAAAGATCTCCCTACCCTTCAGCAGTCTTGGATCCAGTAGCCTCATCGAACATCAGGCGAAATCACAACAAACGAAAACACTGGTGAACCGCGACGATGTTCGATGCTTTTGGCGGTGGGTTTACACGGTAGGTGTTCACAGTGCATGATACTGATGCACTATGATGCACTGTGTTTTATTGATGTAATATTGGTGTATGAATTCGCAAAGATAGATATATATATATATCCACTATGTAACTATACATGTGTATATCATACGCATGAATTGTATGTTCATCATTAAATCATGTAAACACTGTAGCACTTCTCACATCGTTTGGCCGTTGTTGTTGTTGTTGTTGTTGTTGTTGTTGTTGTTGTTGTTGTTGTTGTTGTTGTTGTTGTTGTTGTTGTTGTCGTTGTCGTTGTTGTTGTTGTTGTTGTTGCTGTTGTCGTTGTTGTCGTTGTTGTCGTTGTTGTCGTTGTTGTTGTCGTTGTTGTTGTTGTTGTTGTTGTTGTTGTTGCTGCTGTTGTTGTTGTTGTTGTTGTCGTTGTTGTGTTTTCGCAAAAAGCCAGCCAAATCAGACCAAAAGGCATGCACTGCATGAGCAAAATTGTGGAATCGCCGGAATCGCCAGGTGAAAGAGATTGGCAAACGGGTTCAGGGACTTCGAGAAAATATGGGCGGCGTGACTGTGACTCGCAGTAATACCGGACGACGAATCTCTACACGCTCTGCTGAAGGGGTTGGATCCTTTGCTCTCGCTACACTGGATTTCCTCAGAAGCCCTGAATCTTCTGTATTGATGTCACCTTCTTCACCAGCAAGGCTTGCTTTGGAGAATGATTTGGATGATTTGGAGCCAGTTGAGTCATATCCAGAGGATGAAGCTTCAGATTGAGTTGGTCATTCAATTCTTGAGATTTGCAATGGTAGTATCATACATGACTAATCTATTCTGTTTACATAGTGCTCATATGTCTCATATATATATATATACATATGCGGTAGGCTGTTCAGGTTCGCCAAGATCAAAATATGGGAGCAATGTGAAGAAGCCAAAAAATGTGGCTTCCCTCCAACAAAATGCGAATGTTCACATCTTGGCTTTTGTAACAAAAACATTCGCGTTTTTTTTTATCTGCGCGCTCGCAACTCTGTTTATGTTGTAAGAAGCGCGCGCGTTTCAGAATTTGCATTTTCTTACAAGAAAATATGTTGCATTCACCTTGTTTCTGGATGATAGTGCAGATGTATCGAAAAGTCTGTGTTTCATGAGATATTTTCCATCTAGCTTCAAAATCACTGGCAGTAAATTTGAAGTTGGTGGCAGAAGCCGATGGTTGATGCCCATTGTTGCGTTTCGCAACGTGTGCGTCATGTTGGTTGGAAAGGTCCAAAAAAGGTATGTGACGTGATATACCCACAGATTCTAGATGGATGAGTTTCCCGGGATATCAGTGCTGTAGCATCGACCATGTGCCGACCATGTGTCTAACTTCACTCAACGTTATCAACCCTGCACCTGTCTAGCATAGCACTGACCATGTGCCTAAGTTCGGCCAATGTTATCGCCCTCCTCCGCCCGTCACCACCCCCCTTCCGCCCGCCCCCACTTGTCTTGCGTAGCACTGACCATATGTATTGAATCTTCATGTTGATTTTTGATGGATGTATGATGAGAGAGGACCTTTTTTGTGTTTGTCAATAGCGGTTCTCAACAAGGTTTTTGTTGAAGCTCTCGGGAAGCAAATTTGTGGATACTTTGAAACACCCAGATCCGTTGCGGAAAAATTCGCATCCAAGGAAGAAACTGGCCGAGTAACTGACTCTCGCGATTTTCTGATGCCGACAGATCCGACAGACAGTAACGATGCTACTGAGTGGTCCACGCTTCCAAAAGTAAGTGACATGGTCCACCGGTCATTCTGAATTCATTGCATGCAGTCATCAGTCCAGAAAGAAAATGAAATGGTATCTGCCATTTGGAGTTTACCACGAAGCTTTTGGGAGATACATATTGCACATATCATATGGTTATATGTATATATATATATACATATACTGGGATGTTCACCCTTCCAACAGTCACAAATGAATACAAATGAAGGTTTAGCTCGGGATCCCCAAGCCTAAACATGTGTTGCTCTGACTGGAGGGAGCACCCCCAGATGATTATGTATATATGTAATATTTAGATATGCATACATTTGCAGTATATACATATTTACACTGATCTATGCCCCCGAAAAATACGTACCTTAAGGGTTTTTGTTGTTGATTCGCTGCATTTTGACGTTATAGAAATTGCCGGCTCTTTGACCAAGAAGTTTCACCTGCTGCATTTTTGTTTCATCCAGTACGGGAGCCCACCAGAGTGCAATTTTCAAACCTAATTTCATGCACTTTTCAAAGCTAATCTAATATCTCATGCAATATGTTTTCAATGTCTTGTTTCTTTCCCGGTGGAAGCCCTTTGGTGGGACAAAAGGTCATAAACACCCAGACTACAAGAGAATTAAACAGTTAAAGAAGAGCTTTGAAAAGCAAAAAGAACTGGAAAACCACCTAAAAACCTGGAGAACACTAAAAACAAAAAAAACCTCGAGAAACCCAAAAAGGACAAGAAAACCTCGAGAAAACCAAAGAAAACAATAAAACCTCGAGAAAACCAACAAAAAAACAATAAAACCAAAAAGAACAATTGTCAGGGGGGCTTGGTGAAGCACCCCAACTTCCTGAAGAGNTACGTACGTACGTACGTTACGTTACGTTAGTTAGTTAGTTAGTTTAGTTTAGTTTTGTTTTGTTTTGTTTGTTTGTTTGTTTTGTTTTGTTTTGTTTGTTTGTTTGTTTTCTCGAGGTTTTTTTGGTTTTGTGAAATTTCTCGAGGTTTTTTTGTTTCCCTCTTTCTTTAAGTAAGGAATTCTTTACTAGGTAAAGTAGCCTTTCGAAATGTGGCGCGCTTTCATGAAGAAGTGGAAAGAAGTGGAAAGAAGCCCTTTTCAAATAGTGTCCTTTTTTCAGCAGTTTCTGTATCTTATGTAAACAGCATTCTTTTCACAGCAGGCTGGCTGTATTTCTTGGTGAAAAGAAGCATGTTTAATGCGTAGCTGGTCCTTGTAAAGCTGCATTTCCTTTTGGCAAAGCTAAGATAGCCCACATATTTGAAGAGCATTTTGCTAAGATCAATCTCTGTTTGTTGACAAGTGCGTTCAATGTTACTATCCACAGCTGCATTATTCATGAAGAAGTTATCTTTCCTTTCTTATAGTGGTTGTCCCTTTATCTGGTAGCCTTCTTATTAAAGTAGCCATCATCTTTTGTGGGTGACTTTCTTCAGTGATAATGTACTGTAAGTCTTGTTCTCAAGTCATCTTCATGCAAAAGTAGCTTTGCTTTGGTTAGAACTAAACAGCTGCCATTTTAATAAGAGTCGTCTTTCTTTATTGAATTTAGCCCGCCCCGTAATAAAGTATAGTCATTTTTTTCCAAATACATTGATTGTTTTTCTAGCAACCGTCAAAAATATGGAAAAAACAGTTTTTTTTTGATACTCTAAAAGCCCCAGCGGCACGGGCGCACCAATATTTGAAATCAGAAACAAAAAGACTTGAGAAGATCCTAGACGAAACACCCATGGATAAAAACAAACATCGAAGTTAAATTATTTTAGGAAGAAGGCTCCGTATGAAAAATAAAAAGACACATGCTCTTAACATATGTTACTTTAAAAATACCCAAAGACTATTTATTGTGTTCTAGTTAGAATTTCAAATGAAGCCTCCCCTACAACTACATCTTAGATCTTAAATCTTAAAGATAAAAAAACTAGTTTTCAAAAATAAAGGTATTTGGTGATTGAACGAAGGTTCTTTTTAAAGTAGAACTGCTCCACAAAAGAGACGGCAATAGTTCTAGTTTAAGAAACATCACTTCAAATAGCACAGGCTCCTGAAAAAGAATTGTTGTTCAAGAACAATAAATAGAGATAACTTTAAAAAATTGAACACTCGAATAATCACCTTTCTACAATCTTCTGAAAAGATGGTAGCTTTTACAAAGAAGGGTGCTTGTGGAAAAGCTACTATGTAATGAAAGCTAATTGATTCAAATGTTTACTTTAGGGAACAACGCATTTTAAAAATATAGTCAAATTTCATGTCTTTATTTCTTTATGATGATGAAAACTTGTGATAACTTGTGATATTTCAATTTCATAAATCAACAAAAAACTGCACTCTGGTGGCCTCCCAGCCTCTTTTTTTTCGGGCCTCAAGGCATTTTGCAAAAGACATAGTGCCTTTGGCTGAAATTTGCAGCAAACCACAGAAACGATGAAGTTTTTTTTTTTGGCGAAAAAATTTGGCACGGATGGAAGAAAAGCTCAGTCCTTAACACAAAAGAAATGGGGAGAAACAGGTATCCTTGGGTTTTTCCTTTTTGGGAATTCGGCTTCTTTTCAGGGTCCTCTTGGTTGTTAGTTTACATCCCCGAATCTCATGAGAATCTCCAACGAATCTTCGCCAGGCCCTTTTCGCGGCGCTCCAAGAAGTCTTCAGCAAAACTCTGGCAGCTCGGTGTCGGGCAATGGCAATGGCTGACACCCCCCACAAAAAAAAAGAACACCTCCTGTTCGTTTGGAAGTCAGGTATATATATATATATATGTATACATATCAATTTGTTGTTTGTTACTTTTTTGTTTGTTTATCTTCATGTGTATGTTTTTGATGAAGAAAAGTTGAGTCAAATATCAAGACGGAACAATTTTCCTTCAAAAAAACAGATGTGGATTTTGTTGGGAGGAAGAGGAAGCAAAGAATAATTTTCTTGGATGATCCATGAGTGGATTTCGGATTCCGTGTGTTTTTTTCACCGCGAGGTGTTGCTATGTGCACCTTTTGGCACCTTGGCGATGACTAAGATGTCCTGTTGGTCATGGTTGCTAAGCTACCCACCTGAATGTCTTTGATTAATACATTACGTTGCTCCCCCCGCCCTGCGCTTATAGTTTCCTCAAAATATTTTAAGAATAGACCCCACTCCATATTCATTCACGTATCTTTAGTAACTACCAATACCAGTCATTGAGGACAGGTGTTACGAAAACCCTGAAAAATAGTGGTTGGAAGACTATATTCCTTTTGAAATAGTCCCTTTTAGGGGGACATATTAGTTCTCGGGGATATACATAACCCCATTAATAACAGTGGTTTAAACTTTTGAGACAGCAAGGTGTTGGAATCTACAGCGGGGAAGATGAAACCCAGTTGACGAACATCTTTTTGGTATTTGCACCAATTTCAAAGCATTAGAATTGTTGTGTCTTGTCATTGTGCAATTTTTTTCCTGAGATTCTTTCCACGAATCTTGAAAACACACGCGGATTGAACGTTTAAATTGGGGAACTCACAGCGATACCATGAGTTGAAAGAGGAGAGAAATGGCTAAGAAATGTTCATCGTAAAACTGAGGATTAGAGTCCTCAAGTGGAAACTCGAGACCCTGATTTTCGTCTAAACTGCTTTTGTAGGTTGAAAAAATGACTCATAGACCTGCCAAGACAGATTGAGACTTTGTGATACAAAGAAACGGGAACAAGAGCTTGTAGGAAAAGTTCTCTATCTCCACAGGGTCATGTCAAAAATACGTACCAAATCCTCCTTGTCAAGAAGCGACCCAAAAAAGAAAAGACATTCTTCAAGCTGCGGCGTTCCATTCCAAAACCAATTCGCTCCAAAAATCTGAGGCAAATTATAGCCGACCTTTTCCTGCCGGTTGGTCACCCTAAATGGTGGTTTAGTAGGGAATCCCCCCGAAAATCCACCCTTAATTCAGGTTTAGTCGTAATTTGCCCAGTCCAAATTCTGCAACTGGAGGATCCGGGATCACCTTTGAAAACGCCTGCAGGTGGCGGGTCACGGGAGAGAAAGATGTTTTGGAGACTTCCTCCGAAGTTGGTGAAGCTTCTCCTGTGGTTGGATAGACCTGCAGAGTCTGTACTGCAGGTGGGGATTGTTGGTTTTTTTGGGGAGTCAGATGCACAAATCGCCTGAAATGATCACACAAATGGAGGTCACTTTTCACCCCTGAAAAGGTCACTTAAAAGCCCCAAAAAGGCCATTCGGAAGAACCTGGATGATATGAATGACCTCTAGGTCCTAGGTATGACCTTTTTAAGGCGGTGGGTCACTGGCAGGATCGTGTGGGACAAGAAGCACGGACAGTACAGGATATACATTAGTGGCGCGGACATGCGCGGACCGTTCTCTACTATTTTGTTGGTACTCAAAAAGTTTTTTAGTTGTCTATATATTATGAGCTTCGGCTTCTAAGATTCCAAGTACTCCAATTACCGCCAATGACACTTTCTTTTGTTGTAGATAACTATATTATATTTGTATACCCAAAACATGCCAGAACCATCCTGAAATACATCGAATATTGAATTGAAAGACCTGAAGAAAGCCCAAAAGGAAGTGAACCTAAACATTGAAATCGGACAATAGTCCAATATCAATATATATATATATGATATATCATATACATTTGTATTATTAAAATCTATTATTCATATGTATAATATATATATAGAATATATGTATATATATATATATATCATATACATATATGTGTATGTATTAGATAGATTCGGTGCGAGCCCTCCTTGGGATTTTTCTTGCTGAATCTTGAGCCCCCTTCATGACTTTTATCGCAAGGGCCTGGCAGCTCTCAGCGCAGGCGTGTTGCAGTCTCTTAGCAAGTCGTAAGATTTTCCCTGATTTTCTTGCCGGATTTGAATCGAAAGATGTGGATGCACCTAGCAGACTTCAGGCACTTTTTTAGTGTATTCAAGAGTGAAGTTGTTCACATGCTTCACCCATTTTTTCCCGCGTGTGAAACCGTGCAGGGTCCAGCCTTCAGATGAAGGACGAGTTTTTTCGAACTGAAAGGGACAAAGCATTGGTTTTCCCCCTTGTTTTTTGGGCAAAATGGGAAAACCTGGAGATGAATAAGTTTGGACGATGCTGAAAAAAACGTCAACGTGGAAAATTGGTGCAACCCTGTGACCCATCAACTCAAACCATCTCCAGCCGATCCGGTGGAAGGAGCTGTGCCATGTAAATCAACCAGGGAGTGCTGTGGCTGCGCTGGCATGGCTGGTAAAGGACTCAGCCGTTTTTGGGGTTTGGGTTCACATGGGACCGGTAGTTCATGGTAGTTACATGACTTTGGGTTGATTCAAAGGCTACAAAACTCAGAGAATCTCACCGTTTTGAAATGAATATCCAATCAATCATTGAGGGAACATGACAACATATCGTGTTAATACAACATGTTTGCTGCGAAAAGTTTTGCGTTGAAGATGACCTGCACCTTATCACCATCCACCTCTTTCTGGTGTTTTTTTTGGACCATGTTCCTATCATCTGAATGAATATGCCTAGGTCGCATGCGCATCTCTGGCAGTTTATGTCAGCTACCTGCTACTTCGCTTGGTCTTCACTGCAGAGACTTGCCGAGATAACGAGATTAGAATTGGAGTTGCAGCAGAGCATATATTCGAACTACCCCCCGTGGCAAGTGAGGGTTTGTAGGGATACCCTACTAAAAATGTAATAATCCTGGTGGTTACATTTACTGGGTGGGGGGTATATAGACTAGATTCAGATCGTTCTCGAGATCCAGTTCGATGTAGATTTCTCAATCTCGCTAGGACAAACCGCCCAAATGGGGCGAGTCACAGATCCAATCCTTTCATATCCTTTCATGTTTGATTGATATTATTCATTATTCATCAGTGTTTCAAAAGTATTGTTCCATGGAATCATTTCAGAGGAAATCACAATGGGCACAACATTCCAGCATGGTCCAAATCTGCCATGCAGATTTTGTTTCCTGAAAATTCGGATGTTTTTCGATCCAAGTCTAGAAGCTTATTGGGCTCAACTGGGCCCGCCATCAATCATTCACGGTATTCAATAGCCCAGTTTGAGGTGTTTCAATGCTTAGAGTTTCAATAACTACCCTCCTGGGAACGAACATATCCCCCCAAAACAGGCACTTTTGAAGTTCAAGATGATGTTGCTTTCCCCAGCTGGGATATGTTAGGTCCCCGGAGGGTAGTTCAAATCTTGGACTCTTTCAGAAACCCCTTGGAAAGGCAAAAATTCCATCGCAAGTTGAGGGGTCAATTTTGGGCTCTTTTTTTTTTAATAAGGACTCCTCCACGATTCGTTGGTATTATTGGAGGTTGATGAAATAATGTGAAATGTTTCAGTATCAATCAACTGGATTCAATAGGTATGACACCAAATGGTTGTATATTTCTCGACATACACATCCAATCCCATCAGACCATGTGCTCTTAGAACGACATGTTCTGAATGACAAAACTAAGGACCTTGGAAGCAGAGGGACTTCTGTCGCCACTGCAAGCATCTTTGTCGCTCAATTTGTGTGGCAGTTCGTAGTTGATCTCTATTACAGTTTATTTATGTTTATGTCATTTTACAAGTAAGTTGTCCTTTGGAAATGGACTGAAAATGGTATGAAATGACAAAGGATTTCGAGTGCAAATGCAGAATTCGAATGATGAAGATTGGGGGTTGCTTCAATTGTTGGGTGCCTGAATCGAGTGTCCTGTCTAATGTCTATGTATACACACAACATCCACAAAAACCTGGATATATATTTCCTTTTATTCCATTAGTTAGATAACTTTCCTACAAACAGATCAGGTTCGATCTTTGTTTAAACTACTCGCTTGGGATAGTTTCATCCATCCATCTCCAAGGGCAAAAGGGGCCCCTGTAAAACCCAAAGCCCGCTACCGCGCATGTTACGAGAGGATGTTCCAACCTGACATATGTGTCTCAAGAGTTGGTCTTGACATATCTTGCTTTGGACAGTCTCCTCTTGGAACAGAAATTCCTGTTAAAATAGGATAACCAGGTCGAGATGATGCTAAATGTATCTAAATGTGGTGTTTTCGATGGATTTTTTGCTGAGAAATGTCTGCTTTTTTGACCCATCCATGGCCCAAAGGATTGATTTCAGTTTGGTGATTGGAAAACCAGCCGAGGCAGTAGCAATAGCATGGTTTCTTGGTGGCACATTGGGATGGGTGTCATTGGAATGTAGGATCACTGATTGCAGTCGCAACCTAATCAACAAATTTGCACAGGTTTTGGTGCATACATGCCATACATTTTTCTTGCCTCAAGAAACACAGAGTCAACGGATCAAATGGTTTCTGAAAAAATATGTTTCGCTTGTGGGCTGAATCAGGGTTTTTTGCCGACTCAAATCTTTAAACAAAAAGCCAACGGGAGTGAAATATTCTTCACAACTTGGAGATGCCAAAAAGAACAACATGATCTGCATGCTACCTTGAGAGGTCATTTTGATACCCATTTTTTTGGAGGATTTTTTTTGGTGGCCAACAAAATTTCTCGGGAGGTCCAGGGACAACGTTTCGCAGTGAATCACTTGGCTGCGCTCTTTGTGCCTGCCACATGACCGCATGGGTTGGCACAACTCTGGGATGGGATATATGTAGTTGGCTTAAAATGGCTATGGTGTCAGTGAAAAGTGAGGGTACCAAAAGGAACTCCAGATTCTGTCTTCTGAGTTTGTTGAAAATCATCCCAGAGGAATAAAGACTTACGAAAAAGTTCATCAATCTAATGGAATTTACTGTAAAAAATATATAAGTTACCACTCCAAAAGAGTCAAATTCACTATAAACCTTGGCAAAATGTGATTCCCTATGATTTTTTTTTAAGGATTCCCTTAGTGCAGGTTTATAGGGATTCCCTATTTGAAAAGGTGGACACCGTTGGAATTTTGAGTCAATGGGATCCTCATCCATCCAGGTCACTCGCTTCTTTGATGCCTTCAGTGTGCCTGAAGATGTGCGACGGATAGCGGCCACTGGGCTCAAACAGCTCACAGTGATGAAGTAATGATTGCACATATGCATATCTACAGCCTACACATAGCATCACCTAGCGGCCTAGCCATCTGATAGCTATCTTAGCTATCTTAGTTGAAAGTGAAAAAAATCAGAATATTAGATTCATTAGATTCAGCACTTTGCACTGCCAGATACCCTCCTGGGAACTAACATATCCCCCCAAAAATGGCATTTTGAAGATGATTTTCCTTTTCCCCAGGTGGGATATGTTAATTTCCTGGAGGGTATCCAGTTGGCCGGCCTTTACCTCAACGACTTGTTACGGGGCGGGGCTGAACCGCGAACCTCCCAGGAACGGCGGCACGCCGAGCTTGGTCAATCTCCCAATCCTCGTACCATGGGTCCTCCATGGCCAGGTGCGGGAGAGTTCTCCTGGGAGGTATCATATAACTCATGAAAACTTCCGTATCATTGTGGTTCCAAATATGGATGTTTCCGAAAATAGTGGGTGTTTCCCCCCAAATCATCCATTAAAAAATAGGGTTTTCCATTATTTTCACCATCCATTTTGGAGTACCACTATTTTCGGAAACATCCAAATAGTTTTTGGGGTTCACCCCTAATTTGGAGAAATCATCCAAATTGACTACTGTAATATGTTTCAAAGGGGTTGGTTCAACCACCAACTAGCATACAACTTCATAGACTTCCCATTCTTACCCTCCAGGGAAGTAAGAAAAATCCCACCCCGGGGAAAAGGAAAGGGCCTTGGTAGGGGAAAGTGCCTAGGTCCAAGTCGTGATCAATTTTTTGTGAAGGAAGATGTTCAATGCTTTTTTAATATGGAAAAAGTAATGAAAAGGTTGATTTTTTGTTTCCGGAGATGATGATTATGGAATGGGAGGTGGGTCATTGAAAAAGCCGAATGTATTCGGTGTTTTCTTTTAATTTTCGGAGGGGGTCCAAACAGCCTTGACATGCCTTAACTGTTTTGTTTACTTGTACCTCTGAATTGGAACCCTTAGATTTTTTCTACCTCTTTAACCAGCGAAGTCCACTTTGAAACAACATGAAACAACAGGTTTGCTGTTGGTTGCTGTGTTTTCATTTTTGACCTGTCAGGTGCGAGTGGAAGTGAACCTGAACCAGAGGAGATCTATCGACGTCCTGCTGCTTTGGAGGCGCAGATTGTTTGTCAAAGCCGAGGCAGGAAGCCATTGATAAAGGATATCATGTTGATACTGACAAGGATGTGTTTATTTGGTAAGGATGTCCAAAAAATTGTTTATTTTGGCTTCTAGAGTCATCAATGTTGCTTTGACATACCATGTTTATGAATTGTTTATTTGGCGAAGATGAAAAGATCACTGATGAAATCATGTCAGGCCTTGCTGGCTGCAGAAGATTCCGCTGGCCAGGACTCCTTTGTTGACTCATGGAAACAAAATATTCCAAAAATGATGGTGCTCGTTTACAGACAAGGCGTTTGCACTTGTGTTTCTGTTACACTTGCCCCTTGTGAAAACTACTATGTCGATGGAAGATCCACATAGATCCACTCAGAAAATACAGCAACAAAAAGGTCCATTTTCCAGCCAGCCATGTCAAAATCAGAGTGTACAGGAAGGCAAATGCGTACTTGAAATCCACCTTATCCAACCGAAGAAAAAAAACAAGGTGGTTTGCAGGGTCCATAGCCTCTCAAAATTGAGTGCATCATAAAACACCACCAAAAAAAAGAAACACAAAACGTTGGTAGCAGACATAATTCAAAGGGTTTTTAGAGTTGAGGGATAGGTAAATCATGGTATGTTCATATTGACTTGGGATGCTCCACTAACTTCGAAGCACCTTCGCAGGAATCTCGCCCCTCTCCTCGCTTCGGTGTGCCTCGGATTGGACCCAGGTGGGTTTGATGTCTTGGGAATTGATGGGTGGTGGGTGAAACACCCTGGTTGTTTAGGGTTTAGAGGGGATGACTATATTGCACATTTATGAGGGGAATATATGTATGAATAACTAACTAGGTGTTTTTTCTTACATACTTTTTATTTCTTCAAATGGGTTGAAACCACCAACTACTTAATATATAAACTGAAAACTACACTGATTTTTCCATGTAATGTATACTGTGATTGATAGTATGATTATGTAATAAGATTATACACCAATATCCAATTTTAAAAAACTGTGTGTGTATATGTGTTTTTTGTGCAAGACTGATTTTTTTCAGATGTTTTTGAAGAAAACAGTGTTTCATTTCGATCCAAATTGTTTGATTCAACATGATTCAACTATTTTGTCCTGGATTCCTAAGGCTGATACCGTTGCCCCTCGGCAGTTTTATTTCAGTGTCAATCAAATGCGAAAAACTTCTCGAATAGCCCTTTGTTGCAAAATCACCTAAGTTTTTCAAGACTGAGAAGACTTATAGATGGCAATTTGGCAATTTTTTGTTGGGTAAGTTCTTTTTCCAATCAACGGTTGAAACGGCGATCCTGACCCCGACTTAGGCTTCGTGATTCGTGAGCCTTCCGGATGAAAACTGAATCTATTGCCAGATGCAAAATATTGATGCCAGAAGAAACAATTTCTTCTGGGTGGCGGTTTCAAGCATGTTTTTTGTTCACCCCTATTTGGGGAAATGATCCAAATTGACGAATATGTTTCAAATGGGTTGAAACCACCAACTAGTCTTAGTTTCGAAGAAATTTGCCTTTGAACAAAGAAACGTTGATGAAAATTGTCTTCTTCATTGTTCCATGTCGAGAAACAGATCTGGTTTCAGAGGATTGGGCCGATAGTTTTTGAAGTTGAGACCCTGGGTCATCAAGGCATCCTGTGATACAACGTGTTGATTTTGCCTATGAAAAACATAAAAATGGTGGATCAGCATTAGTTGAGTATAGTTTTGTGATGTTTTTTCCTTGGAACTCAAAAAAAAAAAACGTCAAAAGTGACAAAAGAGATTTGCACATTTGCAAGTCTGCACCAAGTGATGCTGGATGATGAGGGCGGCCATGGCCCAAAAGTTGTGTGTCGCAACAGTATGGAAGCGACCTTTTAAACCATCGCAGTTGATTTGTTTCTAAGGATCTATATTTAATAGGTACCCTTTTTGTAGGAGACTTAGTACATGAGATGGGAAAAATCCGTTTCCCGTTTAGCAGCAAACTGCCATCAAAATGAAGTTATTCTTTCCAGGCTTGGAGGCATCACTGCTGGGGAGGTCACATGCAGAGTCATGCAGAGTCGGCTATGCCTCTGCAGAGCCGCGGTTCTATTGAACCTCTGGGCGCTTTGCAAGATGCCCCCAAGTTCAACTCTGCCACAGGTTGACATGAAAAAAAACATCCAAAGAACAAAAAGGTTCGAGCTTGCGTCGGCTCTGCAGAATTCTGAATGACTACCGACTCTTCTGGGATGGCGCAAGTAGTAGTTTTTGCCATAGCATAGGATACCATTTGAATCCCCAACTGTCTACTCAAGGTAGATGTCATACTGTGAATGATCTTAATACTGTCACACTATGGCCCATTTTGGTGAAGCCAGATTGTAAAGGTTTGTAAATCACCCGAAGTCAGACTGTGAGGTTTTTTGGAAGTATCTTCACCATCCCGTCACCTCATTGAAGTCATGTTATTAATAATTAATAGGAATGCGGGGAGCCTGAAAAAATATGCTGGTTTTTGTTATCTAAGTTTAAGGCTGAACAAGAATTGGGTTTCAACCTGAAGTTGCTGAATCATTAAGAGTTTTTCCTTGAATACACAAGAGGATCATCGATCCTTTTCCCGTCAGGTTGGGCAAGAGCTTAAAGTGAAGATTCTTGAGGTGGATGGTGGGAGTTGGGTAAGCCACGATGGGAGGATTGTCATGTTGTATCTAGGGTCGTGCTGAGAAGACTCTAGGGATGAAGCAGGGCTAGGTATATATATATATATGTATATATATACATATTGTACCACCCAGGTCACAAATTTTATCTATTTCTATCAACGGTTTTTTTTAACAATGCGCAACCTTCCAAGATTCTAGGGCAGAAGTCTTGCTGCACCAATTGAGATATCCATAATCTAAAGCAGTTTGCTCGGAAAAAAAAACAGATTTGATGTCCTTCCCAGCTATTCTTTGACCCTTGCTTCGCCACAGATCACTGAGAAGGGCATCCGAGTGTCCAAGAAACAGGTATCCTTGTCGGGTCAAAACTTGTGGATGTGGCTGGTTTATTCATGGCAAAGGATGAGAAAGGTGAATATGCGTGAATAATTATTGTTCAATACATATATAATCATATATATATATATATTATCCTATTTGCATCCATTGAACATTGTGATTCACCATTGGGCATATTCAGTAGCCATCATATGATATCATATCATTGCAACCAGCATCGTATTGCATAATCGTCTTATGGTTGATTGTATACGTGTTTGATACCTCCTAACACATTGAATAACATTGACAATGTACGAAAATCATGCTTTGAATGTGATATTTTGTAGGCACAACTGCTTTTGCATTTCCTGCCTGCACCAAGCCCCTGAAAACTCCCACAAAATCTGTGTGCGCGTGTGTCTTGTTTATTTGTCTCCCTGTTGCATTCTTCAATGCATGCCATTTTCCAGTTGATGATGTCATGGAATCTAAAGCCATGATGATTGATGTCCCAACGGTATGTTCCCTGGAATGTTTCAAGAGATGTGGAGTTTGTTTTTTGAATCTGGACTTCCTACCAAAACAACAACAAAAAAGATCTTAAGAAAAAAGCAAGTCCTATCTTCACCATTTTTGTCCAAGAAATCAAATGTTCAACTTTCGTAACTGATCTTCAGTTACCTGGACTCGTTTTGCGTTTGCTGTTGAGGCGGAGGACTAGTCATCTTGGCACAAAAAAAAATGGATTCGGAAATTTTCGACTTTCTCAGGCCAGGGAATTGAGGAATTTTGGTCTCACTTTGGTGAGGAATTTTTTGTTGGGTGAAGCAATAAGTGTTGATTTCGGAAAGTGAGAAACGAAACAAAAAGGGATACACCCTGGAAGATTAACATAGAACCTGAGAATACACACCTGGGAAAGGAAAATCATCTTCCAAACCATCATTTTCAGGTTCTATGTTAATCTTCGGGGGTGTATATTTATTTACATTTCCCATAATCATGGAAGTCAAAAATGGGTGTATCTCCAAAAGTAGTTACCTTTCACTTTCAAATATAGCCATTTTCCACTTTCATGATTATGGGAGAAAGAGTAAGTGGTGCAATTGGAATCCATACTTCAATTTTTCAATTTTTTCCTCAGATGGTTCAGACCTTTGAGTCTTGGGGCCTGGGGGGTTGTGGTGAAACAGTTTTTGTATGTTTTTGTGTTTCCCTTTTTCTCGACAGATTCACAAGTCAGTGAAAAGCTTGGAAGTTTTTATTATTTTTTGCCTTCACACGATGTTGGCATACGAAAACATGGCTACATGACACATTGTTATGCGCGTTGTTTGAAGAATTGTATACTGTATTTTATTATTATTTTGGATTTTTTTTGGCAGTTGCGATTGTTATGTTAGTTTATCATAAGTAGTAACTACAGTAGTACTGGTTTTCCAGTAAAACTATTCATGGCGAACAGTGTTGACACAGTAGATGATCGACTTTTCTTGTCGGAATTCTACTACCCCCAGTTCTATAGGGATTATTTGAGAAGCCAGAATAAGGATTTCAAAAAAAAACAGTATGATTAGAGATGATTTGATTAAAGTTCAACATTGTTTCTCTTTGCTTACATCGCAGAGACTGTTGCTTCTGGGTGCTTGCCTTTTCAGGCGGCCAAACTTGGAATCGCCTACCATTTCTCGTCACGAAAGCGTCACGAGCCGGAAAAGAAGACTCGGGGAGTCGGCTGTGTTGTCCAGTGGATCGGTTGGTGTGGTTGGGTTCAGAATGTTTCCGCTATTAGAAGAAAGGTGGGGTACTCTTAAAGGGAAGTGAGGTTTCCTGTTTGTTCGAGGGAGAAGGATTTCTTGGAGAATGTCTATTCTGCAGCGATAGGGATGGCAAAATATGTTTGATATCTTTGTTGGCTGGATCATGGCAATCATGGACTTATAAGGCTACTTGATATATTTGATACTTGATACCATGAGATCACTCTGCTTCAGCCTAAATCTGGCTCGGAAATTCCAAAATCAGACTTCAGCAGACAAGTATACAAGAATATACGAACCCTTGGTTTGGAGATGATGGTCTAGAGTTTTGAGATGAATCTTCCTACTGAAGGTACCCTGGTTTTTCATGACACATTTGACCAAATAGACAAATAGACCAAATGGCCTGCTTGAGAATCCATGTCCCCCAGCTCTGGCAGCCTGAACTCTGGAGACCTTAATGATCAGCACCGTAAGGCTTGGACATTAGAAATGCACATGATGCTGCATGATGGGACATGCAAGATAGGAGAAATCGGAGCCTTTTGTGTCCATCATGTAAGAAGGACCAAGCGAGCACACAGATGAATGATATGTTGAGAATGGATGTGGGCAGACTCCAAGACTCTCACGGCTGCTTGCTTTTCAAGGATTGGCGCTGGCCGCTGTGCCCCGAAAAAGAATATTGAATCAATTCGTTTTGTTTCGGCATGATATCCTGAAATTTTGGAGATGCCTTTGTGGTAAAGGCCACAAGTTCGTAAACCCAATGCATCAAGACTGTGACCTCTTTCGACCATTGAGATGTTCCTCATGGAAAAAGGTATATGAGTAGTACTTCAAGCACGCACACGTTTTGGGAATGTCGTTCTCCAAGATCAACAGGTCAAATTGAAGCTTCCTAACACCCAGTCATCGCGAGGCCTCTGTGCATACCGCCGAAAACAACTGTGCGGCTTGAGCATTTCCCAGGTGAGGACAAAGATGCGCAAAAATTCTTCAAGAAATCCAAACCTCAATGATGCATGGAATTTGACACAAGTTCTTTTGAAATTTTGGATATTCTTTCAAAAACACGTGTGTCTTCACGGGTAAACATGGTAAAACCCACATCCAAAACCACAATTTTTTGGCGGAAACATTTCCCAATGGCGTTGTTGCCGCTCATCCACAAATCCACAAGGTAGTAAAGCTGGACCTCTGACGACGCCGCCAAAGTTGCGATGGTATGGGCCACCCAGCGCACCGTTCTGTTATGGCTTGAGCAGGATATCTACACAATTCTTTGCAGTGTTTTTTGGGTTGATACTGTAAATGTTGATATGTTCTTAATATGTCACTGGTATTTGTTGGTACCACACAGGATTTGGGAATCATGTGTTTTTTGTTCAATATGTTCAATCCTCCATTGGAAAAATCTGATATATGTTGACCAGAGATTGTCATTTTCTGCAGGTCATGTTTTTTTCGCCGTTGAATGATGCCAGTTTTGCGGCTTCAAGTGTATTCAGGTGATGCACTATTCATGGTACTCATGGTGAAATGATCCAATTTGACTATATCATATTTTAGGGGTGGCTCAACCACCAACCAAAGTACCTAAAGTTCCCATCCAAAAAACACTCCTACTTACATTCCTTACACCGCGAGCTGACTCCGGAACATCCCTGATTGGGTTCAATGAAATTTCAGGGGCCGGCTTGATTTTTAGGGACGAACTGCTAGTTTTAGGGAGGGTACACCCCCAAAATCTAATATAGATACCAAAATTTGCCATTTTTTGGGTATCCATCTTAGTTTTAGGGATATTTTAGGGATGGTATTGCATAATATCATCAACATATATCAACTCTACCTGAATGCCAGCTAACTGCCACTTCTTCGCAAAAAGGCGACTCAGTTTGAAGCGGGTGTTTTTTCCTTGCCTTGGATTCAAGAAAAGCGTTTTTCACGGAGTTTGGTCGGTTTTTTTGTGTATTTTCCCCATATATATATATATATATACATATTTACACGCATATATTTATCATGATTCAACTGCTTAGGGTTATTTTAGTTAAACAGTATGATTCAAAACTTGAATTTTGGGGAACTTACTTTCGACGATTTCGTGATGCGAATTGCCAGCCCGACCCGTTATGTTTTTTTCTCCCCAATTTCACTTTCTGTAACTGCTGGGTTTTACATTATTGTATGGCCTTTTATTGTGCCAGTTACGATCAGCACCAGCGATCAGTGATCAACAAAAATCAATTGGCCGCCATCTGAGATCTCACAGGTCGTTGGGACTGCTTGCACTATTTCCATGTTCAAGGCATAAAATGGCGACCGTCTCCGAAGTTGCCTGGGGCAAAAGATGGTGCTTCTGTTTGTTAGTGTTTTTTACTGTTACTGTTACTGTTACCATTACCATTACTATTCTTATTACTACCACTACTATTGCTTTGACTATTGTTTCTAGACTATTATCATTATTGTTGTTATTGTCAATATTTGTCTTAATCATGATTGTATTTGTTTGATTTATTCAGATAGTTTCCAGATAGAGATTGGAGACCAGCACACCTTTCAGCCAATGGTTCAACGATTCAGGTGAACCTGCGTAAGCTTGGGGATTTCGCAGCCTAAGGGTTCAAGCCCCGAGTATCCCAGCTGCAGCACCAATTCACCGGTCGTTCAAACCAGGGACCTTCGAATGCTGAAAAAATGTACGACTAGCTAGCTACAATACCATGGGAGAATCAGCCCATAAATTGCCCACTTAGGAGACCCAGAAAAAACTTGGTTGTTTGGGTGATATAGGAGATTATACTACAGAATTGCATGGGTACAGCAAGAAGTTATTGCGAGGATCCCTCCAGTACAACAGAATGTCACAAGGTTGTTTTTTCGCTGCTCATGCGGATAGATAATCCTTAGAGTTAGGCTAGTGTATCGTGAGTTTGCACGATTTTTTGGAGAACCTATCACTTATGTACGTACATAAGTCGTTGAGTTACCTCACTCCAGTCACCATTTCTTGTGAAACCTTGGGAAGTTTCCCCATATACTGTACCCAACCCTACCAACTCAATCGTAATCGTCTCTCCAAAGCCATTGAACTGGGAATCATCCATCAGCAACGGATGGAAATTTTCCCTGCCAGCGGCAAGGTCTTTTTGGTATTTTTTGGTTGGGTATCTCCCTGCCTAAAATGAAGAGGTTCTCACCCCCTAGTAGCCCAGAACTGTCATCTTGAGAGTTTTTGTTTGACCCCATGGCTATCAGATAGCTCATATCCAACATAAATTTTCGAGGCACCCTACTAGACCAACTATCATCCCCAGGTTTTCTTCCCAATCCCAAGGGCTGTTCATCCACCATTGACCTCACTACCACCCGGAGAGGCGGCGTCATGGATCTTGTCGAGCTCAGAACATGGATGCGGTGGATGAAGCCATAGCAAGTGCCTGGGTGATGTGGAGTCAGATGGGTGAACCGTAGGTTTGTCCCAGGATGCCCCATGGATCATCGCCACCAAGATAGACATGATATTTTTTTGTTGGGAGGGATGAAGGGGAAGTATCCGAAGTTACGTTGGTGGGTTTCAAACAAAATTTTTGAGAAGTGTTCAACCCCCGAAACGTTGTGAAAAATGGATAGAAAGATGATGAAAAGACATCTAGTTTGGCAACAATATTTGTCAGATGGGCTGTACCTACCACGTAGACCTAGAAAAGATGCTGGTTGAAAATGATGGAGTGGACTTTGTATGCCAGGCAGCGGTATTGTGGTTCCAAATATATCAAGGTTAGTTGGTGGTGCCCATTGGATACATTTGGGTGAATGATGACATGATTGGCGATGTTATGCTATGGTAGTGTAATGGGGCCAGTAGGGTTATCTTTTTTTCCTCAGAAGGAGTTGAAACCAATTGACAAATGTTTTCTTGTTTACGTTTTAGGGGAGTTTGAGTCATGATTTGTTCATGTCTGAAAAGAATGGGGGCAAACGACGAAAAACAAAAGTTGAATGTAAAAATGAAAAGTGGTGAAAATGCGTGAAAGACGTGGTTCCTTCATGATTGGTGGAGACAAAGAAACCGGACCTTCTGGTGAAGATAACCATGGTGATCTCAATTCTGGTGATTCCAGCTATCACCAGTTTGATACCGTACAAGAAACCATTATGAACCCCCTATTACCATTACCACTCCATGGCATGGGTCAGGTTCCGACCATTCCATTCAATTCAGGCCTTTTGAAACAGCAAGCAGTGGTGAGAAAGAAAAACCAGCGAGTCAGGGGGCCTTGGTTGGTGATCGTGTACAGGGGGTGTTGACGTCAAAAAGGTAGTATGTATGGTATATACGATACTGTTGGTGGTTCAGAAATCCGGTAAACTCACCAGTTGAGGACCAAGGCTTCAAAAATATCCCAGAGTGGTTCTTGGGGATTTTCTGAACCATCAACAGTTATACAATACTCTTGCTGAGTATAACTAGTAATCAGACTGGAATGTCACTTGAGCAATGAAAAAAAACGGTCGTTTACGGTATTTAGAGGATGGTACTACCCAGTCACATAGGGATTATAATAAGCCATTAGAAATGGATCCCTATTAAACAACCAGCATAATGGAAAGTAAGAGGGTTTTTTTTCCTGGCTCACTTAGAGGGAATCTTTTTTCAAGACTCACTTCTAGAACGCAAGCTGGAAGAGGTCACGATGTTTGTACCTAGGTGGTGGTTTCAAATATTGTTTATTTGCATCCCTACTTGGGGGAATGATCCAATTTGACTCATATTTTTCAAATGGGTTGAAACCAGTAACTAGTTATCAATATCTATTATGTATTTATACATTGTTCGTGATTCTCCTTTTGCATGATTTCAGGTGAGCTTAAGATACTTGTGGTATGTAATTGATATGAGTCAAGTTAAGTACATCCAATTTCAAAGATGTTCAATCATCCCAAATAGGTTCTCAGGATGTAAAACCAACAAACGGTGTCTTACTCCTGTCTTCCATGCCTTCCATGCCTTCAGTTGCCAAATGTTTCACTTGATCGCCGAGGTCCCTGTACGATCGTTGAAGGTTGGTCAGCGTTTCACTGGCATCATCCGGGACATTGGCAACTTTGGTCTTTTCGTGGATGTTGGTGCACAACGTGATGGCCTTGTAAGATACTCAACACACCAGGGTGGTGCGGGTTGTTCATGTCGTGTTTTTGTGTTGATCGTGTTCGCAGAGATGGAGTTGGTTTTTTTGTGACGGGCAATGGGAATCAACAAAAAAGTTTGTGGAAAAATCATGGAATGTCACGAGTTATGGATTACTAGGTGGTGGTTTCAAATATTGTTTATGTTTACCCCTACTTGGGGAAATGATCCCATTTCACTAATACTTTTCAGATGGGTTGAAACCACCATGCACTCGAAATGGGAAGGTTCCAATCAGCCTGGTTTCAGCTGGTTACATCGCAGACATTTACGAGGAGCGGTCCAAGAGTATCGAAGCAAAGCAAGCCAAGTGGTCTTAAGCAGCGTACTTGAAAAAATTGACAAACATTTGGGGAAGATGATCATGTCTACAGTTTTGACTAATGATTATTTGTTCAAATTGGCGGTTGGAATTTCACCAATTGGAAAAGAGTTGAGTTTTGTTGCATCTTCTTCTCATCCAGGAGTACATGCCTGGCCAGAAGGCCGCCGCGCAGAAAAT
Organism: Breviolum minutum Mf 1.05b.01; assembly: GCA_000507305.1. Taxonomy (NCBI): domain Eukaryota; class Dinophyceae; order Suessiales; family Symbiodiniaceae; genus Breviolum; species Breviolum minutum. The sequence goes on from DF241042.1 coordinate 54,811, forward strand.
ACATGGGAAAATATTGTTATTGGACCATGTATCTTTATTTTTGTTTCCTTGTCCGTGAGAATTGCATGAATTGGTCTCTGATTCAAAAATCAGGAAATTGCAGCATAGCAGTGGCAAAAAATCATGTGGAAATCTTTGTTGCAGAAAATGTTTTGGCCTTGCTGGTTCATGTTTTTTTGTTTTTTCGGTGTCGTCTTGATCTTTTTGTTGGTGCTTAGTGGTGATTCTTACCTTTCAGATGTCAAACTGCAGTTTCAGGTTGCACTCATCACTCATTAAGGTCTAGTTATCACTTAGCAGGAAACATCCATTTTTTTTAATGATAATGATAACCATTCAATTCGAACATCTTCATATTAAACAAATCTTTGTTTGTCATTTTTTTAGCCTGGTTGAAGGTAAGTGTTTGGGTGGCCGAGATCAAACAAAATGGAGAGTTGCAAGGCCCTCAAACTTGAAGGCTGGATGTACCTGCGCATTTGTGGATCGCATGTTGGCCCGGATCACAATTGAGTTTTGATAAAACACGAGAAATTGGATTTTTTTCATCATAAGGTTTTCATGCAATCAGCACAGAGAAGAGTTGCGAAAAAAGGCCATGGTTTTTTGGAGCCCAACCATGATGGTTGTTTTGCAAGTGTTTTTTGAATCGTTTTGACTGACAAGCTCAACGGAATTTGTCTAACAATATGTTAATGGCAGATCATCCTTTTGCGAACCTTGGGCTCTGAATGACTCTGAGGTCACTAACAATGCAACCAGTGAGAACCCGAAAGAGCAAAGGTGGCAGTGAGATCATGTCGTGACATGCCATGACTCATAAGATTCTGAGCCAATGATCCTAAACTATCAGCCGACGTTAGCCGATGCAAATGATGGATGATTTTCTGTGGGAATCACCAACCAAAAACCTTCTCGAAGTGAGTTTTTGAAGAGCCAACACTTTTTGTGACTTGTGATATCCCCTGCCGATCATCTTATGATATGTTTTTCCTGAAAAGTAGTCATCATGACATCATTGATGTAGATGTTTTTGGTCCCCTCGTTGTTTGGTTTGCTTTAATACTGCTTTGATTATATATATAATTTGTTCAAGAGCGTTTTGGACAGCTGTAAAAATTCAGCTGGAAGAACCAGTACGCCCCTGAAAAGCAACGACTGGAACCTAAAAATTACCCAATTGAAAAGGAAAATCATCGGAATCAAACCTCCACTTGTGGGTTCAACATGTTAAGTTTCTAATCTGTACCCCCCAGAAATTAAACATAGATACCAAAAATGGCCATCTTTAAAAGGAACCACCTTTTCCAAGGCCCATCATTTTGGGTATCCAGCCGTTAGTTTTCGGGAGTGTAAGTTGGTCACAAGTTGCCTCAAAAAAAAAATCGATGGAGAAAAAACATTTTCCAAGCCTGGCAGGCATTCTGAAGCAAGATCTTTCTGCCTTTGATTCTATCTCCCCCGAGGAGCGATATGGATGTGGATGGGTGGGTAGAGTTGGAAACCCCCCCCCCCCGAAAACTATTAGAAGGACGATGGCTGGAAAATCCACCATGAATGAGTCGATGTATTTCCTATTGAAAAATCAGGATTTTCGAATGTCATGTTAGTTTTTGAGGGGTGTAAGGTTCTAGATATTTCTAGATTACATATGATGACATCGGTGTTTGTCAACATTTTGAAGATAAGATTATGACAAATCATCTCAAGCCCATTCGTTTCCTGGCATTTTGTATAAGTTCGACATTGGGCACGTTGGACTTTGGATCACACGTTTGTACCGTTCCCAGGAATGGCTTACAGGGACCTTGATGCGCTTCACTGAACAGGGCCTTTTTGTGGAAGTGCCCATCCCTGATATGGAAGGTGGGATTTTGATTCCATCATGTGCTTGCCCCCTGCAGCTATCACTCAAAACCGGAACAGAAATTGTTCTTAACAAAAAAACGTTATCGCGGAAAACGGCTACAATTTTGGAAACAGTGAATTTGTGTTTGATGTTTTCTGGATTTGTGCAGGAAACCTGTGATGACCAAGTGATTGATTTAGAGATGATGAAGATCTTAAAACTCTCATGAATTTAGCATGGAAAACATCATGCGAAAAAGGGGATAAGGTTAGACTCCCTGAAACTAGATAGCACCTGCCAGAAGGCCTTCCCAAGAGGAAAATAGTTGTCCAACCATCTATTTTCAGGTGCTACGTTAGTTTCAAGGAGGGTAAGCAGTTAAGCATTTTTTAAATCATGACTGGGCGACACCCTGTCGCAGGCCGCGTGATGGGTTTAGCGTCTCAGTTTGCAATGAACATGCAGTGAATCATAGGTCATCGTGGTCTCTTCATGGGAGTGTTTCCCGGATTTAGCTACCTCGTTTTATCCCAATAGAAATGCTAAGATTTTGTTGCTCGGAAACCTTTAGGGGAGCTTCGCAGCCCAAGAGTCGGAGTGTATTTTGCCAAAAAAGCATGAAACAACAGCTTGTCACTGTAGCCAGATGTAAGCTAATTAGCTGACTAGACTTTTTTTGTAGTTTGGAGACGTGATAAGTTTGCAAGCAATGCAAGCAGGTGATCTGAAACCTGCAAGGTGAAACTGATTCATAGGGTCAAGTTCAAATCAAAAGGATCAGTTGATTATGGATAAATTTTGGCATCCACTGCTGTGAGTTTTTTATGAGTCGACAAATGAGTCGATTAGTTTGGCGATCGACTCTGATTCTGTTTTTAGCTGTTTTGGTTGTTTTGCTTGGTGATCCGAAATTTTCGAATTGATCCTTCTATCACGAATGCTTATTTCTACAAATGGACCGGTGGAAAACCTCTCAATCCCCAGAGGTTCGCATGAAAGAAACTGGTCGCTTAGCGTTAGATGAGCTGGAGGCACTTTGCACATCGGCGTGAGAAGTTGGTCTTTAAAGGAGTTCTTACATATTAGTAGACTGATCATCAAACATAATCTGGTGAACCAGGTGATATATGTTGAAGTTTGTCATTGTTGGTTTGCATGTAATATAGAGGTATGTATATGATTCCAACTATATAAAATGATGTATTTAATTCTTTACATTGTCACACGCATCTACAGTTTTACAATTATATACATATATGTACTTGCATATGTATATATGTACTGCATAAAAGTACATACATACATACATACATACGTACGTACGTACGTACGTACGTACATACATACATACATACATACATACGTACATAGATACATACGTACATACGTACATACGTACATACGTACATACGTACATACGTACATACGTACATACGTACATACGTACATACACACGCATACGTACACATACATACATTTACGTACATATTATATATATATTCAGTATATACCTTATTATCTTTATTTCAAGCATACATACCACATCTATGCGTATAGGACAAATATATACTATATAAGCTATACATATTTTTATGCAAATCTCTTTGTATATCTCTCTACATAGTTTTATACGTACCTCTATACATATCTCTATACAAAGCTCCATACATATCTCCAAGCAAAGCTCCATACATATCTCTAAGCCCAGCTCTATTCATATCTCTATGCAGATCTTTATGCATATCTCTACACATATTTGTATACATATCTATTCACCTATTCTTGTAGATAGATATATGTATATACATACAATTAGACACATATATCTACATACATACACATAGATATACATGTACGCGCAACACCCTGGTTCTGCCCAGGAGGATACTTTCAACATGGAGGATACAACATGGACGATACACATACCATAGGGTTTTGGGTTTTAGGGTTCTAGGGTTTAGGGTTTAGGGCGATGTCCACGTCCTGGGGTTTTGCGCCAAATTTATGCGGTTCATCACGTCACCCAAAGATCCCCAAAGTACTGCTGATGATGAGTCAAAACGCGTGTTAATGGCAGTCGTTACGTTCCGGGCAAAACCTTGGAATTTGCCGTACATATTTACGTACATAAAGTGTAATCAATTGATACCATTTTATATTGTATACATACAGTATGTGCACTAGATGTGCACACATGTTACCTCTATTTGTATAACGATCCTGAAGTAGATAGAATACGATTTCGATGCGCCCATGGCCCCACCGGCATCTAATTTTTGAAAGTGAAAAACTGGTAGATAGAATAATACGTCGCCATAAAAAGAGTAGATAGAATATGTGAGTGCGCGCATCGAAATCGTATTATATCATATTCTATCTACTTCAGGCACCGTAAAACACGTAGAAAACTGAAACACAGCAAATGGCCATTCAATTTCGTATTCTATGTACTTGAAACCTGGTAAAACACATGAAAAACTGAAAACAAAGCAGATTCTGATCCCTGGCCGTTCAATTTCGTATTCTATGTACTTGAAACCTGGTAAAACACACGAAAAACTGAAAACAAAGCAGATTCTGATCCCTGGCCGTTCAATTTCGTATTCTATGTACTTGAAAGCTGGTAAAATACCTACAGTAACAGACTTTAGTCGCATTTATTTTCGGGAAATGCATCAATTAGCTTGTGTGAAACTTTATGGGGGGTCGCATCGATTATAGCCGTACCTATGGGATTAGGCAGTTGAAAGAATGATCAACCCAGTAGAGTAGTAGTAGCAGTAGCAGTATGTCCTCCATGTTTCATTATCAAAAAATCAAGCAGTCGTTTCCAGTTAAAGTCTATGTAAAAACGTTCAAAATCACGAGTTTTGGTGTTTCAGAAGGGGGAAATGAAAATCTATTTTTTAAAAAAAATGTTGATTCCATATTCTATCTACCGAATTTATCGATATTTTATCTACCATTTTTTGTGGTTGCAGGGTCCATCATCTAAATATTTTATCTACCGAATTTTGAACTACGGTGGGGGCAACCTTTTATTTGTTTCAGTCGCAGGATTGAAACCGTACCATATTCTATCTACTTCAGGATCATTTATACATGTTTACATTCACAGAAGTACATGTACATACACATCCTCCCCAAATGCTTAGATTGGATTTCCTTCCATACCATTCTGGACCGTCTCGACAGGTGGGTCGAAAGGTGCAGGTGCGAGTCCTGTCAGAAGCCCTGGAACTCGACAGGTATATACCCTCTCTGAAACTAACATACTGTTGATGGTTCAGAAATCCCCAACAACCACTCTGGGATGGTGCTAAAACCCTGGTAAATAATGGGAAAAACTACCATATCAAATGGTTAGCCGGATTTCTGAACCATCAACAGTAGCACCTAGAAGTGGTGGTTTCCAATAAGAAATCTGTTTCCAAAAGGCCCCCCATTTCCATGTTCAGGGGCTTAATGGATTGATGTTTTTCGTTGATGTGGGGGGAAGGCCACCATCTACGACTGGATTTTTGTTCGGAGTGATGTGAGGCCCTCAGGGAATCGATCTCAACTCAATTTATCCATGCGACCAATGGCCAGATACCTCAGATTGGTGAAAGGCGCAGTGGTGATGGTTGCTGTTTGAGAATTGACCCGAATCAACCGACACAAACATCCCGGTGTTGGTACTCATGACTATTTGTTGTTGTACTGCCTTGCGAGCATGTTTTTTCCCTGCATTTTGGTGTCGAAATGATTGGACCCACAAAATGGATTTTGAAGTAATCAATATTTTGGTCCCTTGAGTACTCCAATTTCCAGCCATAGCCGGGTAGACTTTTGCGCTTAAGGCTGGTTTACAGACTTCGGACGAATTCGTCCAACTCATTTCAAAGGATCCCTGGTCCAGTGCTCAGCGTTTCTATTTCGAGAGATGCACCCTGCATGTCTTTTTGTGGCAAGGCTCCGAGGCGTTGTCAAGAGGACAACAAGCTCGGGAGCATTTGTATTTTTGCAGTGCTGCACTTAGGAACGCGGAGCAGAGAGTAGAAGGCATGTGATCAAAGAATGTATATAGATCTATAAGACTTCATATTGTGAAGATATGTGAAGCAAGTCTTTACTGCAGTAGAGTAATTCTTTTTGGCTGTTTGTTTTTGTCAAGCAATGTCCCTCATTTCTCTCATTTTTGAGGATGTTCATGTGGCAATTTCCAACTTCAAATGCTGAGGCATCCCACCTCCAAAAATCATGCCAATGCCTTTTTGCCTATCCGGCATGTGTGGTTCTTTTGGTGCAACGCAGCCCATCTGAGTGAAGATAGTGAACCTCTGACATGAAACCCTTCAAAACAGAAAGTGGTGAAAAATACTGGTGATGGAAAAAATCCCCTTCCCAACCACCGTTTGGATGGTGTATAAAACCTGTGGGAAAAAACTACCAACCTCAACTGGTGATCTCCAGATTTCTGAACCATCAACAGTAGGGTACTTCCCTGGCTGCCAGGCCCATTGACCGTATGACTCCGGAGAAGATTCAAGATCCTGCGCAGGTCGTAGAGATTGGTGGGGGAACCTGAGAACCTTAGCGATGCGAGAAAGTTTTCCTTGTTGAAATAGGATTCTTGGTTCAGAAATCCGGCGATCACCAGTTGATATGGTATATCTATTTACAGGATTTTAACAGATGATTGTTGGGGATTATTTTTTCCATCAACAGTATGAAAAACCTGTTGTTTAATTGTTCTGAAACACATTCAATGAGTGAAAAGGCACCAAAAACAATATGTCAACTTGAATCAACCTCACAATTACAGATGCTTTTACCTTCTTGAGGTCTCTTCATGAATGATAATATGAAACGATGAATGAAACTTGAAAAGGCAGTTTCCTGCCACAGAATCCATGCCTTTAAAAGAAGTTTTTCCAGATTCTGTGGCGTAAACACCGTCCTTTGGGGTACCATGTCATTTTGGATAACCCCGATCTATATACATACGTACGTACGTACGCAGGTACATCCATGCATGCATGCATACATCCGTGCATACATACACTGTTCTCGTATAGATAGATGGCTAGATAGGTCGATAAATAGTTGCATGATCGTATCTATATACACCACCAGGACAAAAGTTATAAATTTTTGATAGGGCAGGGTTTACACAATTTTACGTAGTGGTCCATCTCTTTCCCCTTAGAATCCCACACCATGTTTGGGCTCCTGGTATTGGCGGCCCCATTTCCACCCCGAACTAAATATATAGTATTATAATTTAGTTCGGGGTGGAAATGGGGCCGCCAATAGAACGGCGATGTCAAGTGTCAAATCCCCTTGGAATCGGTGTCATAAAACGCAACCCCCCAAAATTTATTAACTTTCGTCCTGCTGAAGTATATGGGCTACATAGTGATTTGACGTGATGCACCTAGTCCGACATATTATTAAATATCTACTGCTGTGAACATAGTCACCTTATGGTTTTCTAGAATATCATACATGTGTTCCAGTAATCAACAAGACATCTTCCAGGCAATCAAATTCAGCGTTTCATGGCACCACTGCTTGCTGGTTATGGAATCCCGCCCAAGGTGAAGAAATCTCCGTGAAACTTCTGGGAAAGCATGTGAGGGCGTCTCAGAATTTACTTTCAGAATTTGGAAAAACCCCTGGAAGTTGAACCTTGAAGTGGAAAATTTTGAATGACTGTGTGGATTTCTAAAAGGAAAGGATAGAAAAAACCATGTCTTTCAGTCGCCAGTCCGTGGTAGAGTCGCTGGTAGTTTCGGGCGGGAAAAACCTCGATTTTGTGTAATTAAAATTTTGCACATCATCCTGATGGCACTCAAGGAAAGTGAGTTTCCGAATTGTACTTTTTCCCGGATCAAAAAAACTAGTGAAGTGCAGGACTTTGAAGATGGGATATGTCTCAACATTTGGGGGCAGAAATGGAGGATTTAGATTGATTTGTGTAGCCTAACTTGGGGCGACCAAACAAACAAAGTTGATCCTGCAAGTCGCTGAAACCGCGTTGGCCGAGACGACTGATGGGCTTTTGGTGGTTTCCATGATCTAGCGCAGCGCGGTTGCAACATGGCGAGAAAAAGGTAGCGATGTGCAGGGTATGGCACAAAAATTCAGGAAACATTGAAATCATTTAGAAATGCCTTGTTTGGATTAGAGACTTCTGGCACAAAAATTTGCAGGCCCGAAAAAAATTGAGACACGCCCCGGAGGATGTATGTCAGCAGATTTTTTCTGGAGCCCCTATCAGCCTATCAAATCTTCAGCCCAGGGGAGGACAGGAATGCTGTCACTTCACACGTTCATTGCAATTTCAGGTTGCCTTTTTGCCCCAGTGCATGGCGTAAAACGCGAAGCAAGGTGGTAGGTAGAAAGCCAAGGTATGAAGTGGCATAAGATGCTCATGTGAGGGGGGCAGACTCATTGTGAAGAGCTTCATGGAAACCACGAGTTTTGCGTTCAACTGGTTCCTTCACAGTGGTTTCTTCAGCAGGATTTTATTATCAGGCATACCATCCTACAAGGTAAAGAATTCATTTTCAGGATCTTCATTCGCCAACCAGTACTACGATATACCAGAAAGGTGTTGAACTCTAAACAGTCCTGACTTATCGAAGCTACAGAGACATCAGTTGCACTTGAAATGGCTGGGTGTTTTGCTCAAGATCATCTCTGAATAGCAGAGTAGCTGCATGTGGAAGACTTGGGAAGAAGATTTTTGTCAGTTGATCAATGGTTTGTATCTGAATTGTGACTGCAGAACCGAGGGACTTACTCATATCAATTTAGACGGACAGATGCTTGTAGGAAGTAAGATTTTCCTATCAAAGGTACAGGAATCGGATTGAAGTTGACCAAGTCATTCAGGCTGAAGCACAAAATGTCTACCATAAATATCTGAATGTATTTGAAATCTCCAGCTGCAAATGGGGTCAGAGACCAGAAAGGCATTAGCTACATAATATGTTCAAGAATTTGATTCACATCAGCCCTCACGGCCTACAGAAAAACACGGTACAACAGACACGGCGCAGACCCGTCCTCATGGCTATTGCCTCAGGAATTGATTTTATTGATTGAAATTCTTCATCAACTGCAGTTGTTCCACTTTTTTCTTTCGCTAATTTGGAAAATGATCATCAACTTCATCAACTATGATAGTATATGATCCTGCAAACACTAATATGCGAGTTGTGTACATTCTCCGCCATTTGTTTTGGCCAGTTTTCTTGTTGGAGGGGGGTTTTAGGGATGACCCTTCGTTTCACCTTCTGAGGTGAATCCGTCGCTGATTTTCAATGGTGCCATTTCGGGCTTCGTTGGCGTCCGGGAAGCTCAGCCTGTTTTCAAAATGCGGTTGGGAAAAAACCTTCGGACCTGAAAACGATGTTTTTTGCTACAAAGATGATTTATACATGCTGTATATGCTTGGTTTTAATTGTTGTTGTTTTGTCAGATAAAAGTTGAATTTCAATGGCGCCATGTTTTTTGAGAACAAAAACAGAACCCCAAAATGCGAGAAACAAAAATCCACGGCTTCAACCGCAGTTCATCCTGAGGTGCTTCTTGGAATAATCATATCGCTGATTGTGAACTGCACTTTGGTTTGCACCTCAAAGACGCAAAAATCAATGACATACTGTTGATGGTTCAGAAATCCGGTAAACTCACCAGTTGAGGTTGGTAGTTTTTCCCCATGATTTACAGGGTTTTTATACCATCCAAACAGTGGTTAGCTGGATTTCAGCCATCAACAGTATCTCAGATCATTTCAGAGATAGGTCAATGAGGCTCGGATTCACCACGTCTAGGATTGATTGGTTTTATTGACAGAAGAAATGGCATGAAATATAAGAAAATGAAAATGCAGAAAAACACCTACTTGTACTACAGCTTTTTTTGGTGTAGTTGGACCAAGATGTTTCAATTTAATTTGTTGATCGAGAAAATCATAATATGTCCATGATATCCAATCCTTCGGTGATGCTGTGAGGTGGAGATTAGCATCAGCAGTTTCTTTTCGTTGTACTTTGGATTTCTCTTCATCGTAGCAGGGCTCTCAGGAACATCAAACTTTGATGAGTCAACTTGTCTGCAGGAAATTCAGGAACGCACTGTTGATTAAAAGTGATCCCAATTCTGAGTGGTTGAAAGTGATCAATGATTGAAATTAATCCCAATTTTGAGTGGTTCAAAGTGATCACTTTTCCAACCGTTGATGATTTTTCGTCGTTGATTTTTTGAGGTCGGAGGTATTATCATTTGGCGAATCTTCAGCCAAGACGTCGTTTATCACAAGGAGTTGGCAAACCTGGATTTTGGTGACAAATTGGAACCCAAAATAATAGGGGATGGTCATCAACGCAATAGTGGAGGTTTATATTCCGATTATAAGGATTTCCTAAAGAGCGACTCTTGACCATGGCACATATCATATATATATATATATATATACATATACACTACTACACGATCTTTGGGCAACTTCTTGACATTAGAGCAACAGAATTCCTAGGTCTTTTTTTTTGGGCGACGTTACCTGTGACCTGATTTCTTTTGAAGATTGTTCCTGAGGTCTGTGGGGAAGCGACAAATGTTGGTTGTTTTTGGCCTTTTGATCATCCTCTCTGGACTCATTTGCGCCTGCCTGAGTGGTTGTGGGAGGAGTTGTCAAATGTTTCATGCTTCAAATGCTCGAAATGCTGCTGTGTTTCCTTCATCTCCCGTCTTGGCGAGGCTTTACCCTTGAGCAGCACTGGTGCCCCACGGGCCCTAAAGCCAGACGACCATGCAGATCGTTGAATGTGTGTGTGTGTGTATGTTGGTCACCTTATGTCTTCTGCATAAACATCAAAAAACTTGTCGTTAGAAATAAGTTGTACTTGCAGTTCGGACTTGTTGGAAGTGGCAATGAGATGCAAAGACAAAAAGACGTGTACAACCGACTCTTTCAAGACACCACCCACAGGTACAAAGGCATGTCGCCCATGATGAAAGTGCTTCAGCCAAGTTGTGTTTGAGTGTTTCTGTCCTTGGTGCCCGGGTGACCATGCCAACTACCAATAGCGAAGAGATTCAAAGAGGAAGACGAGAGTTTCCATCTTAGCAAATTCAATATGTGCCACCTCTCCATTTGAAAAAATTGAGTTTAAATTTCATGTTAGATCTTTGTACTCTCCATTTTAGCCATCAGTTTCTTTAAAAAAATTGTGTTTTTTTTTCCCAAGATTTTTTCCAGAAAAAAGCAACGAAGAATTCACCCCCAAACCTCCAAGCTCTCATAAAAGTCTGGCAGCCGAGCCAAGCCTTGAAGCCTTGAGGTGCCAGTGTACACGATTCTAGGAACTTCTGTGGCATTTGTCCGGATTCAAAACGGGGGGAATTCGAAGTTTTTAGTGGCTCTTTTGACGGGGGAAAAAGGAGGAGGAAACAACCTCAACAGTGGAATTTTTGTTTGATTTTCTCGGAAAGTCAAAATAAATGGAGGATCTGAAAATAGATCCTGATATATAAATTGATATCTCAAAAGTATTATACAATTACAATCGGTTACAAATGTCCTGCAATATCAAACAATCATCATATATATATATATTATATTATATTATATTATATATGCATTCTATATGCATATTCAATTTATCTAAGCATCGTCCATACCTGGTATACTGAATGGGATCCAAAGAGCTGTTTAACGTTTGATGACAGGATGAGGCGCATGCGTTATCTTTGTCAAACACAGTTGCTGACATTTCAATCTTGTAGATATATGAATGTTACATATGCTATTGTCTATGATTAATCTTTACTTCTCCTTATGTTTTTTCTACATATGTGTAACTTTTGTTCAAAGATTTCTGCATGGTTGACAGGTGGATGTTTTTTTTAAAGCCCAGTCCTGGAAACGACCTTTTGGGACCTTGAAACAAGGCCTTGACCTTTTCGGTGGTGGATTTGGTCAACTACGTCTTGGGTTTCTTACAGGCGGTTTTCCGAAAAAAAAAAAATCCATGGGAAAAAAAATGGGGAGAGGACAGCAACCAGAAATCCGGTAAACTCACCAGTTGAGGGACAGGTAGTTGTTTTCCCCATTATTTAGAGGGTTTTAGCACCATCCAAACGGTGGTTGTTGGGGATTTCTGAACCATCAACAGTATGTTTGCTTTTTTTTCGACATTCCTATGGAAAATCTTTGGACTCGGAAGATTTTTTGAAGATCTTGTGTCATAATTTTTGGATTTGTTGTGAATATTTTGGATCCGATGATGTCAGACTTGGAAACTTCATGTCATTCAGAGAAATAGTCCCCAAAAGGAAAAAGTCTCAAAGCCTTGGTCATCAAGATGAAGCCTTGGTCATTCATGATCTAACCAAAACAGGATGACGGGATGACCTATTAGGATGCCCTACATAGTGGCCAGAAAAAAGGGCAGGTCTCAGTGCCACAGTTGACAGGTCTCAGTGGCAAAACCCTTTGTTGAGTCTGCAGCACAGGCGCAGCGGCGCAGCCGTAAATGATCTTCATTGGGAAAGCTTCAGGGACAATTCAAAAAAATGCGTCTATTTCATATTAGTTACTATTTGGAGATGGTGAAATCAAGTTAAAGATACAACCAACAAAGACTTGCTAGGTTTTGGTGGTGTCCGTGGTGGTTTCAATATTTTGTTGTAATGCAAAGAATGATCTACTCCAAAATGATTTTTTGCACTCTACTGTTTTATTTCACAAAATTGCAACACTTGATTTTTGGCAAGTATCCCATTGCAGTAATTAACAGTGTTCTAATTGTCCCAACTGGTTAGGCGGACAATTGGATGTATTATCATACGAGATCTGTCACATGACAATGGATGACGATCACCCCAAGCTTCCCCAAACCTAAAACTAACAGCCAGTTCGCCCCTGAAAATAGGCCGACTCCAAAAAGGAAACGTATTTCTTGGAAACCCTCATCATTTTTCAGGGCCGAGCTATACGTTTTTTTAAGGGGGGTGGAAATTGACCATTCTTCATTTCTATAGATGTTCAGACCTTACTACCATTGTTTTGTTTGCTTCCGACCAGTTGGCCTGGAGGTTTATATGGTCTTGGCCTGTGCATTGATCATGGGTGGACTGTTTGGCCTCATCTTTGGGGTCATGGACGTTGAGGCCGATGATGTCTTGGGGATGAGGGATGGTGAATGACTTTAAAAACAACTTAGAAGGGGATAATATGCTTGTAAAATTTTGAGGTTTTGAAGTATGTGAAACACTTTTCCAAAGTGCAGATGCTCCGGACTTTTCCACCAAGTATCCTTCTAAATATGTTAATTTCTTGCGTAAAAAAAAGGCACAAAAACGATGGACATGGAACCCGAAGCTGAGAGTCTTTGTTCGTGGCTCACAACCAACCGCCCAGGATGAAGTGAGCTACCAAATCCGTTTGGCTCTCCTCCGAGAGGAGATGGGGAGCCAACAACAAAGAAAAACGGGGATTCGGTGCCATTTTGCAATAGTATATATTATGGGTGTTTCCAAAAAATAGGGGGAAAACCCCCAAAAAGGATGGTGAAAATAATGGAAAACTCTTTTTTAATGGATGATTTTGGGGGGAAACGTGGTGGCAACTCAAAAAATTTGTTATGTTCATCCCGAACTTTGGGGAAGATGAACCCAATTTGACTAATATTTTTCAGAGGGGTTGAAACCACCAACTAGCAATAGTTTGTATGCAGCCAGTGCAACGACCAGCCATGACAGGTTTGGCCACACGAAGTGCCATGACAGTTTTGATTCGAAGTGCCATGACTCTTGAAAGCTCGAACAGTGAAGATATGTGCAGGAGAGATATTGTTACCCAGTGGGTGCTCTTCTGGGAGGTCTAGTTCCTTTGCTTGATCTAAGTGAAGTGTTTCACCCAATTCCAATGAGTGCAGCGATGTTTTTTTGACTTCGTTGATTCTTTGCTTCGAAGTATCTAAGGTGGGTTTCTTCAACGAGTACATCCGAGACCAGGAGGAGTTTGATGTAAAACATATCAATTCCAGCAAGCTCATTCTCCCCCTCCGTTTGTCATAGGATTGCAAGGTCCGTTTTGCCTTTCCATATGAAACAAGACTTTTTGACCTTACTGGTTCGACTGGTAACCGTGATTTGAGTAATATGCTCAAGTTGATGATGCAGCAATTTACTGCTCAAGCCACTGCAAGATATTGGTGCTGGAATACACTCAATTTGAATGGGTTGAAAAACATGTTTCAAATTTGTGGAGCCGTGGTCACCATTGATGGATGCATGTTTCTTTAGGGAATAAATTACCCTTATTAGAATTAGCATCTACCTATCCTTACATTTTTACCACGTACTCCTAAGGTAGTTGGCCAACGGCCGATTCATGGTTATGGAAAGTTATGGATATGCCTCGGTAATGGTAGTTCCACTTTTTGGGGAACTATGAGATCATTCGAAAGAGATTCGTAAGCTTGATATTCAGAGTAGAATTCTAAGCCACCAAAGCAATTTTGATTGAATTATTGTTGCTCGTGTACAGTATCTGAAAAAGATCTTTAGAGTGGTCACCCTAGCCCTGACAGATTCCAGCCACACATGGCTAGGGCTGAAAATCTCCCTTAAAACGACAAGAGGTGACCCCAAGGTGAATTTTTGTTGGCTGCCCATGGGCACAGCTTGCTCAGTTTGCCGCCGTGAAGGGTCTGATGTTGGAGAATGCCTGCACCTCAGATCATGACCACTGACGATCGGGGCCTATGGTGTTTACAGTTCACAGATGGGAGGTAAATTTGCTTGGAGAACTTTGCAGCTGGGTGAAAGAAAGATTGATTGTTCGTGTTGACTGGTGAAGATAACCTTAAAGGACACTTCATTGCTGACAGGATTTTTTCTCAAGTCATTTTAGTCCACTGCAACATATTATGGTAAGACCACACGAGATGATTACAGCAGTAGTGCGTAGTTTTAGTCCAACCAACAATGCTGCTCCGTGTGCACTGGTAAGTTGTGTTAAGGTTCGTTTCCACAGCCACAGCCGAGCAGTTTCTTTCAAAAAAGCACTCAACATCGACTGGATTTTCTGTCCCAGGTGGGAGACATGTTCATGGAATCATCCAACCACGTATTTGTTTTTTGCTGGTGGTTTCAAATATTTTCCTTATGTTCACAACCCATCTTGACTAATCGTTTTCAAAATGGGTTGAAAGCACACAACTCTTTTGTTTTTTTAAAGAAGTTGTTTCGAATCCCCTTCCCGCTTTTCCTTGCACCCCTGCGGGAAATTTCGGAACCGTCAACCCACCACCATCCGTCGTTGCCCCGCCATTTCCACCGGAGAGGTGAAGCTCTTTCAGCGCCTGCCAGAAGATCAACATCATTTGCTGGCCTCCGTCACTTAGCACAACCAACCGGTCCAGCACCAGCAGGTAAGCCAAAACAGTTAAACATCAACAAACCAATGACGAACGACAAACAGCAATGAGATCAACATCCCTTGGAAATAATGTCCAATAAATAAAGGCCCCTTTCTATAGCAGTTGGTGGAGTTCCGGGGCGGTATTTCTTCCCCGGGATTTGTACACAGTGCAAAATCAATAACCATGGTAGAGTGGTGATTAAAACAAGGACACCCAACTGTTGTAACAGTTGGGCCCGATGGATTGCCTTTCGTGGTTGAAAAGCCTCACCCTCTTTACGGAATCAGGCGATTTTTTATAAGTTCATAAGCTATTGTTTTTGGATCCTTAGTAACCAACTAGGATTTCATCATTTCGGTCACTGGAGGTAGTATTGTTTTCACATGAAAATTTCCTGTTGAAATCCATGTGATCCATCGGAATCTTTATGATTTCAGCCTTTGCGGAATCATGACCTGGTTAGATGTGAAGGTACAGATTACTGTCCTTTGATTCTGGTGATGGCAAAAGGTCAAAAAATCCACCATGAAAGAATCCAAGTATCGTCGAAAATGGCGAAAAAAAATTCAGCATCAGCTATGTGAAATTTACCATTTTGGGGACTTATTCCAAGATGGGTGTTATATAAAATGGTGGTACCCCAAAATGGATGATTTATAATGGAAATCCCTATTGAAATGGATGATTTTGGGGTTTCCACCATGTAAGGAAACACCCATATGGACCCGGACCCGGCTCGATTTTTTTTCGAGGCGTGTGACGAGGTCCTATACCAAGATGAGGTGATCATCAAGGAGGGTGACCAAGGGCATGAATTCTTTGTGATTAAAGAAGGGGAAGCAGAAGTGTTGATCATGCAGAAGAAGCAGGCCAGGATTGTTGCATAGATGTTGTATGGATGTTGCATGCATGTTGTACGTAATTTCATGAGATTTCATGGCAATGACTCCTTGACTCCTTTGGTAGGCGATGCTTAAAGTGGGAGACTACTTTGGGGAGAATGCGTTGTTGCGAGACGAGTCCGGGACTTCCAAGGGGTGGCAGATGAAACATCTCCTGTTTGATAGTCGAGACAGAGAACGGCAAGAAAGATATTGGCAAGATACATCAAGTGGTTTTAAGAATATGATCTGATGTATGAGCATGGTATATTTGAATATATAATGTTATTATATCAGTAATGCAGTATCAGATACATGTTCATTACAGATACAAGACATCTTCAGTACGAATGTGCATCATCAAATACAACAATCCTTTGCCACATTGACTAGCTAACATGTTCAATAGATGCGCTCATGTGCTTTTATTCAAAAAGCATATTGTAAGAGATATAGCAATATTTTGCCACATTCATCAGCAACTGTTGTCAATGAATATGTTCATTTACCTTTATCAGAAAACAGATTGTAGGAGAAGCAGATTACAGTAATTTATATACCTTTTTTGAAAAAAAAAGAAGCAGGTTATAAGACATAGAGCAGTTCTTTGCCAATTGCAGTCGTTTTCATGTTGATTCAATCAGCATATCACTTTGCTGTGTTGAAAAAAATCAGATTGTAAAACATTAAGCACTTCGTTCCCATATTCATCAACTAGTGCTTTCAATAAGCATAGTCATCTCCTATTTCAAAAAGCCGAGTCATTTGTCTTCAAAGGAGAAAGTAAATTGCAAGAGAGAAAGCAGCTATCAAATTTGGTTCTTTAGTCTGTTCATTTACAATGCTTTCAATAAGAACTATCCTTATTGCTAGTGAATTGATGAGATACTTGATCTTAAGAAATAAGCACTTCTTGACCATATGCATTAGAACAAATACATTCAATATACAAAAGCAATTCCTTCTTTTTCTGCACAAATGCGTTGCGATCATTTACAGTGTAACTAAAGAATTATGTGCCATTTGCAAATTTGGATGATGAATCGTGACAGTTCCATGTGTGACTGCAACCATCGAGCGGCAACCATTCCAAGAGTTTTATGTTTTGTAAGGCCGCGGACCGCGACAATCAAAGCGATTGGAAGATTAAAGGCAAGATAGCAGTGTGGATTCTGGATGCTTTGAAAGCATCATGGGTACTATAATTACACTGTTTCTACACGATGTTTGAAATATATTGGAGCTCAACGGGGGGTTTTCATGTTGACACATTGAAGTGGCATGAAGAAATCAATGTTGCAAGATCACCAGTGTTTCGCCACAGGCCTTGAAAATCACGCGGGAACAGTTTGTGGAGCTTGGTTTGAGGCATCAGTTCGTGTCATGTGCTTCGATTGGCCTCACAACCTCATCGAAAAACCCATGCCTTTTTAGAGATTGACATGAGGCTGAATGTTTTTGGAGCCATGAATCAACACATTCATTGGAAATTCAATGACAGAACCTCGAGCAATATTTCTCCATGAAACATGGTACATGCAAAAATGATCAATCATTTCTCAAGCTCCAACCAACCCAGTGACATCAGTGACCAATGTACCTCCCATCTCCTCAAATCCAGGGAAAGGTTGGATTTTCCCCAACGCAAAGCCGTTGGGGGAATGGCTCAGAATATCCTTGTGAAGGCGGGGTTTCACCAACCGTGGTGGTGGAGGGAGGGGCCCAGATGTCCCGTGGGGCGTTGGTTGGTTGGTGGGGTTTTGGACGCTTCAGGAGCCAACGCCGAAGACAGAGAGTCAAAGAAACTTGGAGATCTCAATGGAGGGACTGTCATCCTGCACCACCTGGGTTGTATAAAACCATGTACTGTAAATAATGGGATAAACTACCAACCTCAACTGGTGCAGGATTTCTGAACCATCAACCGGATTGTGTGCGTTTTTTCAAAGCAAAAAAACGGGCATGTTTCATTTCAAGAAGAAAACTATTCAAAACTCGGGTTCTTTTTCCGCAAATAGAAGATGGTGGGTATTCCCTCTCAAAAAAACCCTCAGAATAAAGGCGAGACTGGATTTTTGCCAGTGCATGTGGTGATCTGTTAGTAGGCACTGCTTCAGTTCCATAAGCATTTTTCAGGAATGAATTTGCGGTTGTTGTTGATACCTCGCTAGATACTGTGTGGTTGGAAAATATGTTTTGGTTTTGTTACCGTAGCGACTAATAAGTCTACCCAGAGTTTCGTTTATCCCCTGCAGAGTGGTACAGTTGTGAAAAGTTGCCGCTTGGCAGTCTCTTTTTGACAGTATTCAGCAAGAATCGAGATAGAACTTAGCATGAACTTAGCATTCTTAGACAGGAAATATGTGGCTCACACATACTTACGCCACCGTGTTCTTTGTTGCCAAGGAATGTTGATCTCAAATGCTTTGAAAACCAATGAGAACTTGCAAAGAACCTTGGACAAGATATACTTTGCAGTTCTGGCAAAAAGCACTTGCAGAATTGTGTGTAGTGGTCACGTGATATGATATCGGAATCTTCAACAGTCAAGGTCCAAAGATGTCAAGATATGTCAAGGTCCAAAAGATGAAAAACTGATTCTCCAACAGCTCCATGGGAGTTTTTTGAGGTGATCTTGACGTGACTGTTTTAATGCAACTGGAGGTGTTGTTGACTTGGATATCCCGCGGATCAAAGCCATTTGCGACGTTGCATGGCGAGAGGACAGGTGTTTTTTTGCAACAGGGAGCGAATTGAACTCAGAGTAACCTTACTAGTAGGTGTAAAAAAGGAAAGGCTCTCTTGTAAGCATCATCCATAAACAGGCAAATTTTACATGGGTTTTCATACATGGGTCCCGTTGTTTTTTGTTGTTTTTTGCTGAGAAACCTAGGGATTTTTTGTTGGTTGTCGGAAATCATCGTCACCGAAACAGGAGGTGCCCAAGGGCACGAAACTCATCAGAGAGGGTGACCTCGATGCGGACTATTTTTATATTGTTCAATCAGGCCTTGGCCTCGGGGAGTCGGTTGTGGTGAAAAAATAGCTCCCCAATACATTTACATGTTTTTGTTCTACTGGAAAAAAGGCCGAAAAGCTTTTTTCAAAAACGTTGGATGTAGTTTTAGATGATTTGAAATTTGAAAGGCAAGTTTTACAAAAATGACTTACTACAATTTGAAGGTACAATTGCCGTAGAAGAAGCACAAAGATCATCAGAGATCTCTTCGAACAGTGTGTCATACGTTTTGTTCAGACTCGTGACATTACACCAATTGAAGGTTGATCAGTTGCTACCCTTGCAAATGCGGCTGCTTAGCTACGGCCGTTGCAGGCAGTTTTAAGGTCCTTGTGGAAAGCAAGGACTCCATCGAGGCTCAATGGATTTTGGTCAAAAATCATCGTTCGTTGGCAATTTTGGTTCCATGCAAATGATCCATGAGATTTCAATAGATGTCATCAATACTGTGTATACCATGATATACATTTTGTTCCATCTATTTGGCATAGGATTTTTGGGGTCATATACAGATGAGTCTCGCAGTGTCGTTTACAGGCCCTCTTTCCAGACATTCTAGACCTTGATGAATGAGAAGGAACCAAGCACAAAACATATCTCTTTTGATCATAATTGCATGCTGCATGTTCATTATATACTATTATATCATATCAAATACCTGTATATACATATATACATATATATATGTATATGATATGTATATCTATATATAAATGTGTACTGTTTCACTTACTTTTTTGTAAAACAACTCCTACACATTTTCGCTATGAGCCACTTTTTCATTGTTCCAGGGGCGAGTAGCAAAGCCAGTAAGCTCGAACTTTGGACGTGCATTTCAGTGCTGAGGGATTTAAAAAGTTGGCAAGTCAATGTGCTTTAAAAAAAAAACTGAAACTATGACTTTGAACACCAGAGAGGTTGATCAAAAATTTCAGATCCACTTAGTTATTTTCCCTTTTTTTGCTTGTGTCAATTTTGGGTTCCAACAAATTGGGGCTTTGAGAAAACAAAAAATCCTTGGAACCAGTAGCAGTTTTGGGAGGTTCGTTTCAAACAAACGGCATCCGAGGATAGGTCCAGGTGGCAGCTTCGGTGAGTTGGCCTTGCTTTACTTCGCGCCACGCGCAGCAACCGTTGAGGTCGGGCGTTGTTTCAGTTGGACCGGTTGGGATTTTTTGGGAACCGGGGGGGAAGCCGGTGGTTGTTTTGGGGTCTCCAAATATTCATCGAAACGGCCCTTCCCCAAAAAAAGGGGGGTCGAAAATTCTGAAGTTTTTGGAAAAACTTTATGAAAGATTTCTGATGATGTTTTGGATATTTTGGGTGTTTGCTGGTTTCTGATTGAACTTTGTGTTTTTGTTCAAGATGGATCCCTTGCAGGCAGCTGATGATTCCTCGGTTTGGATCATTGATCGAGGCAACAGTTTGGAGATGGCCTTGGACAGAGGATCTAGGGATGGCCATGGAAGCATCTTCACAGACATTCATAACATTCACCCATAGCTGTGGCAACATCACCTTCGTTGTGCCTGGCTGTCAGAAGTTGCCTTTTGGAAAACTTCCCTTTCACCAGGCAACTTCAAGAAAATTATGTCAAAGTCCTCTGATGAACGAGAGGCTGAGTATCTCAAACACCTGGACAAGGCGACATTCTCACACTGTTGGTGTGATGTGTGAAGATTGCCATTTTCGTGGATGCTGACTTTTCGCAACCTTTTTGGGGTTGTTTCAAGGAGAAACTCCGGGTTGAAAGGTGCTGTGCATAGATCTTGCTGTAGCAATCAAGAGGCTTTTGTACCAGATGTGCCGATGGAAAACAGGTTGATATCCTCTCTCCACTCAAGAAAGATGAGAAAGCTGCTTTGGCGAAGTGCTTGACAGACCCTTGGAAGGAAAGATGTCGCCAACTCAATGAGATGGTTATTTGGGCACCTCAAAATAAAATGTACCCTTAATCCAACCCAACATACACCCAGACTACAGCTTCTTCGAGAATCACGATTTACCTTTGTATATATATATATACATAATCATATATATTTATTTATCTACATATTCGTGTTTATCTAATTTATCTGTTTATTCCTATGAATTTTCTCTCAATGATGAATGGCTTTCTAGTAAACATGTTGTTGCCAACAAACACACAGGTGCTTTGTCTCTCTTTTTCATAATGCTTTAGTATCTTTCTAAAACATCTGTGTACACGTATCAAACCAACCCTAGTGTATCATGAAGCAATCTTCCATGCTTTTCCTCGCTTTCATCAAGGAAGTGACCTTTGTGAAAGGTGATGAAATTTTCAAGCAAGGAGACGAAGGTACCCACCGAAAATCGGTGGTGAAACGCGGGGCGTAGTGATCATTGATGACTTCTTTTTTCAGATGAGATTTTTTTGTGAAGTTGAAGATCTCATAAAAATTACTTAGTAGTGTCACTGTCATATCCACTATCCAAACAAACTATATAATCTTTCCAAAGCCGAGGTCCAGCCTTTTGTAAGCCCACGGCCGTCGTTCAAAGGTGATTCCTTCTACTTGTTGATCGACGGCATCGTGGAGGTGGTCAAGGACTGGGATGAGAAAAAAACCGGAGGTGGAGGACGGTGATGTCCTTTTTCATGACTTTTTCAGAAGCTCAAAAAATACAAGTGACAAGTGGCCAAGAAACTACCTAAAGATACTTTGGAAGTAGGAAGTTCACACCAAATCCTGTAGCAAATACGTAGGTTACGTAGATGACCCAAATAGATAATTTGTTGTTGTTATGCTAAAAAGAAATCCATTGGATCTCAAAAAAATGCAAAAAGTTGCCAAGAAATGATGCCCATCCCCTTGGAAACCCCCTTCATATTTAACGGGATGATGGTGCCCCCCCACTTCCCTAAGGACGGCAAGGCTGCCTCACGACTCCAAGGTGCCCCTGACAAGGCTGGGTTGGGCCCCCGAAAAGGTAGCAAGTTGGAAGGGAAATTTTTCCTGACATAACAGGGAAGTCTAGGGTTGATGAAGTATGATCATTTGGCCAGATAATGGTGTTCATCCTTTTTTTAGATGAATCGTTGGATGAAGTATGCAGGAAATTTATGTATGAAGTAGGCAATGAATCTTCCTATGATATGATTTAATCCATGTATTTATATTCGACATAATTATAGAACATGTATGGGTGCATCCTGCATGTGATCATTGCTTGGGACCGATTTTGAGCGATGGTCCGATCATGTTCAATACGAAGATGTCGCCTCATGTTTCGGATTGAAATCACCTATTTGGTAAAAATAGATAATTTTGAAATGGCTGATCACAAGACATGCATGAGGATCAACTGCTAGATGTAGCCGGGCATGATAATGAATCCTCGGTGACACCCTGAGCGATTCGAATTATGTTGGGGGGGTTGCTGATTTCGCCAGGGTGTTTGTTGTCCTTGCTTGAGTACATGGTGAAACTACTGTGAACGTTCAGTTGAAATTATGGTACACTGTTCTACATTTTTTACAAATAGAGATCTAAGAAAATCCAACCATTGACATGCAGTTGATGCTCAAGTTAAAACATACCTTTTGCATCCTTTCGCCGTTTGATGATTTCAGGAAACTGACCTAGTTTAACTCCAAATTCATGCCTGCCTGAAAATTTTTCAAGGCCAGATTCTTTGGTGAGCGTGCACTGTTGAAGAATGAGCCCCGAGCTGCTACCATCAAAGTCGTCTCCACATCGGTTACTTAGCAGCAGCAGCAGCCACGACAGTTAGAATTATTCAGACGGATTCAGCGGCAACATGGAAGCTGAGGCAAGAACTTTGATGGTTGACAAGCAGTCCTTTGATATGCTTTTGGGACCATTGGAGGCGCGAGAAAAAAAAAAACAGTTCAGATATGTTCACAAGCCACTGGCCATGACATTTGACTCAGAGGATTGTAGGTAGAGTGATGATGAGTGATGCTAGGTTTGTTTGCAGTTTTGTTTGCTGTTGCACTGTTGGTTCTTCTACCGGTGTGCCATTGTTTACCATTGTTTGCCATCGTTTACCACCATTCAATTTCATGTATGTATGTATAATGTCAGAATAAATGTGTCTATATCTTTATTTCACTTGATTTATCTTCATTCACTTATCTCATTTTCTTCAATTCAATGCGGCATTCCCATTCGACGCCCCTCCCGGGAAAAACGCAGGAACTGAAAAAACGAGGAAAGAGTGGCCCTGGCTCCAAACTCCAGGAGGTCACCAAGTCATCATCGGGAGTTCGTTGGAGTGGAACGTGCTAACAAAACCATGGAGTTTGCTTGGAGAATTTTGGGGATCGACTTCCGGTGCTCGGATTTGATGAGAAATTGATTGATTGGGTGTTTTTTTCCATGGGGAATCTGATGGTTTATGTTTCATGGATCTTGCTAGAAGTTGATGATAAGTGTTACCCAATGTTTGTTGTGTTGCCCAATTTCAATGGAGGAGATGTATGGAGATGTCCACGTAGAAAGATGCATCGTTTGAGATGTGTGGCAAAGTTGTGCCATGTTGTGCCAGGATGGTGGAGCGACCGGTTCGAATATCGACAAGAGCCGATTTGGAAAGATTAAACGGAAGGAGAGGGTCACTTTAGGGCATTGAAAGATGTCGTTTGCACACACTCAAAAACTAACGGCTGTCAGCTGACAATAAGCCATTAGGAAGATGGTAGCTGAACTTGAAGCTGATCTTCTGTTGATCATTTTCCAGAACTGCTTGCTTTGATATGGAACTACATAAGTTACTGTTGATGGTTTGAAAATCTGTTTGAATAATGGATCCTGAGAATCTCACATGTTCAATAATCTCATACATATATTTTTCAAATGTGTGATGTAATGTTTATCTAGAATATTCTAGAATACAAGAATTATAGATTCAGTTCAGTGTTATTTAAGGGCTACCGCCCGTGCCGCCGACCCCCACTAAGTGATTGGAACCCATGTGAGGAACTGCTATTTATTTACGATGAAGACGACAACATGTGGCGTCAAGCAGGGTTTGTGGAAATGTTGGCCGCCTGCAAAATGAGGTCAAAATGAGATGGGGGGACTCCCAAAACGAGGTAGGTTTAAAACATTTGAAATCTTGTAAACGAGGTCACTCATGATGAAAACGAGGTCACGCATGATGAAAAAGTGCCGAAACCTGAAAAACGAGATTAAAACGAGGTGGGGGACCTTCTTTGCTG